>VTPC01006950.1:494366-528325 GCA_011009095.1 Ignelater luminosus | reverse complement strand
TAAATTGTTAAAAATAACCTCAGCTTTTCGCTGGATTGTTAGTTGTCAACGCCCTAGGTAAAATAAACGTCGATAATACCAAAAAAAAGAGAGAGGACAACTCAGCTTGAATAAAGGGCACGGTGCGAATCAGAACTCTGATGTTTCGGTTTTCACTTTGTCTGAATTTAATTAACTGAAACAATTCACAAAGGGGACTAATTATCGTCGTATAAATTAGGCAACGTAAATTACATACTTTATTGAAAGCGAATTTTAACTTTCTTTGCATCTGTTACTCTGAAAATATTCATCAATAAAAAATGAAAATTATTTTATAATTTTTGTGTAATGTGTGTTGCCTACTTACCACGCACAATTTATACTCAAATAATATAAAAGAGATAGATATTGAGTGCATGTATTAGACATTGACTCACAATCAGTGTAGAAACCCTGATAGGTCTTACTAACTTAAAATCAGAATTAAACATTTTAGTCGATTTAACAAAATTAAAACAAAACGGAGATGGTCCTGTTGAATTTTATAATAAAATTAAATAGTATTTGGCAATTTTTAATTAAGACATTTCGTTCAGTGATGAAAATCAGGCAATCAAAAAACATAAATTAATTACAAATAAAAAAATTAGCTTTAAGAATTTTTGTTAAGTAGATTAAACGAAAACTTAGGGATTTTTATTCGAAGTCGCAACCCAGATACGTTAGAACTAGCTTGAACGGCGGTAAAAGAAGAGTCAGATAGATATTCTCAAAATCAAAATTATTTAACATCGAATATGCAATCTCAAAATTTTTCCATACCCAGACCTAATATTTCACTATCCAGATCTGTGAATTTTACATCTAGACTCAATAATTTTGTTTTAAGATCCCAACCTTCTAAACTACTACCAAATCAATCTTCTGATTTTAATAGACTTCATTCCAATAACTATCGCTATCCTCATCGAAACACTTTTGGCTCAACAAAATAATTTTAGCACACCAAACCAACCACAATCAACAGAAGCAAGTTCATTGAGAAAGAGACTTGCCACTTTACAAATGGCTAACTTAAATAAACTTCAAACTACACAGCTCTCAACGAACTTTGAACAACTATGTGTTGATAATGAACAAATTATACGATGACAATGAACAAATAAAGGACATTATGTATGCATTAAGCACCTTTTCTGGGCCAAAGAAATAAACAACACACATAACACGCCATAGTACCTACGTTTTCGAAAAGAAAATAGAATGCCAGGGAAATTCAAGTATCCGTTCGTGCCTTTGTTAGACAACCCACCTTACACCTCACAGTCTACTATACATTTGGAAGAAAGCAAAACTGAAACCAAGTATTTACGCGAGTACGAATTAGGCAACACACTTTATACACCGCATCCGTCTATGCAACTGGAAAAAAAGAAAGTCAACAACATCTTAGAAGAAGACAAGTTTCTCTAAACAAAATTTTTCAAGTACATAAAGTCATATTCAGTAATTTCCATTCAACAGTTGAACGAAACCATTCTTATAAGTACCTAATTGCGCAAGCGATATTTCCTTCAAAATGTTCTTTGTATTATTACCCAACCAGAATAGAAGTAACAAAAGTGGAAAGACTGATTTCACAATGCAAGAAATGCCAAAGATATGGCCATACTCAAAAATTTTGTAGAAGGGACCCCGTTCGCGTCCGATGCGCAGAACATCATTTATCAGCACACTGCACCAAGCCAGGAGAGCTATCATTTAAATGTGCTAACTGTTTAGAACATCACCCCGCAAACTACAGAGAATGTGAAAAAAATAAGAGAAGGTAAATCTTTACCAAAACCTCAACCGCAAAGAAACTTCATATCAAACAAAATAAGAGAAGGTATCAATTATAGCCAAATAGTAAAGAATAGTAAAGCTGAAACAATTCCAAGTCCAAGACCAATAAACCAAGATTTAGACATAAAAATGATGCTACAAAACATGGCGGGCATGATTACTCAAGTTAATATTAAACTTAAGACTCTGGAAGCCAGAAAGACTGGAGCTATTCCAAACGCTACAACTAATGTTGAATAATAAAGACTTAAGGTTAACCATCTGGAATGCCAACGGTATTTTAAACAAAAAGAAAGAGTTGGAAGTATTTCTACCCAAACAAAAAATTGATGTCTGCCTGATATCAGAAACACATTTCACGAGAGAATCATATCTTAAGATCAAAGATTACAAAGTTTATCACACTTACCACCCAGATAATCAGGCCAAAGGTGGAAGTGCAGAAATAATTAAGGAATCGATAAAACACTACAGAGAAAGCCATTTTCAGACAGAAAAAGTACAGCTAACCTTAGTGTGTAAAAAGTCTACTAAGCAAAATCTGATAGGAGGAGCAGACACAATCTAAAAACACATGATTATAAGGAATTCCTCCCAAGAGCCGGAGACAGATTTATACTCGGTAGTGATTGCAATGCTAAACATGTAGATTGAGGAGCAAGACTGTCAACAACCAAGGGTAAGGGGTTAAGAATAGCAATTAAAGAATTAGGTTCTAAATTTCACACGACAGGAAAACCCACATACTGACCAACAGATGTGAATAAGATACCGAACCTTTTGGGCTTTTTCATAACCAGAAAAGTATCAGCAAATTTCATAGATATTGAAGAAAACTTGGACTTGAACTCGGATCACTCAGCAGTGATATTAACGTTGAGTGAGAAAATCATTAAGAAAGAGACTCGATCATATTTAGTGAACAAAACCACTGATTGGGATAGCTTCAGATATGAACTGAAAGACAAAATTGAACTATGGTAAACGTCCAACTAAAGACCAAAGAACAACTTGACGAAGAATTTGAAAGATTTATGGTGATTATACAAAATGCTGCGTGTAACAACACAAGACAAATTAATTATATTACAAAAAAGAACAACTACCCAGTAGAAATAAGGTAACTAGTTTCAGAAAAAAGAAAGGCCAGAAGAAGATGGCAGCAGTCCAGAGATCCAGTGGACAAAACCATCTTAAATAATAAAAATGAAAAAAATAAAAAGGGAAATAGTCTCCAAGCTATTCGAAAAGCTCTTTCTCAAGAGGCTTAAACCAGTCATAGGGAGAAATGATCTGATTCCGGAATACCAGTTTGGATTCAGAGAAAAACATTCCACTATCGACCAAGTCCATAGAATAACAGATATAATGGAACGAGCCTTGAAAGATAAAGAGATTTGCACTGCATTATTTCTAAATGTGGCCCAAGCCTTTCATAAGGTGTGGCATAAAGGTCTGACCCACAAACTAAACAAAATGCTCCCTAAAGAATATGTTACTCTGCTAACATCGTACTTGTAAGACAGAACCTTCAGGATAAAACAGGAAGGAGAATATTTCGGAATTAAAGAAATTAAAGCAGGAGTATCCCAAGGTAGTGTCCTGAGTCCAGTACTCAAAGTTGACATTACATAATAAAATAACACTCTATAATCAGATCCTAAAACCCGTCTGGTTATATGGCAGCCAACTATGGGGATGTGCAAAAGAACAAGGTACTGAGAAATATGGTTAATGCCCCTTGGTGTGTCGAAAATAAAGATATTAATCGAGACCTGAATATCTTAATGATAACAGAAGAAATAAAGAAGATGGCCAAAAAACATGAAGGTGGAGTCCCTACCTTCACCCGAATGCAGCAGCTCTTCAACTGCCCAATAACCAGCAAATGGTTAGAAGATTGAAGAGAACCAAACCATTCGAGCTAGTGTAGTGTAATGTAATGCCCTGATAAGAAATAAAGAGTCAATAGACAAACTTTAGTTATATAAGTATTTAAGTTAAGATTTATGCAACGAAAGTTAATGGTTGGTTTTAACAAATAAAAAAGAAAAAAGAATTACCCAGAACACATTTGTATTAAGATCGACCACATTACAATGGCCCCATTTAATATGAACTGTAACTGTAGAATGTTTTTCTAAAAGAAAAAAATAAATATCTGTCTTAAAGTACAAGAATTTAGCAATTCCGTTAATAATAGTTATTTAACCCAAGAGAGTAAAGCAAAAAATTGTAAGTTTCTGTTGAAGTTATTGCCGTTAAAACATAACAAGGACACTGATGAAAAGCAACCCTACGTTGACTACCATTTTTACTGCAAATCAATGCCTTCCAAAGCAAAACATATGGTTGAATACGATATGTAATTTGTATTGCCTAATAAATGCTCAGATATGCTTGTCTTTATCATTTTTCTCTTTTAAAAGCGTGCCTAATATCAATTACATTACATAAATGCTTGATTTTATTTTATTTTTTTTTTAAAGCGTAGCTGATCATGAGATGTAACGTGTGTTGCCTAATCAATGCTTGGAGAAACATTTTCAAATGCATAGACGCTTACGACGTGTAATTTGTGTTGCCTATTCAACACTTGCATAAATACTTGATTGTAGTTTTGTTTCATTCCAAATGTATAGTAGACTGGCCTTCTGGCTGCAGAGCATCTGGTTGTAATGTACGTCACGAGGTTAATAACAATAAAATAAAGCTAAGTACGAACATTGCTGCTAGTTCCAACGAGCCTGCATACCGTGACTAGGACTGTGCATAATAATTAATTGGAAAATAATCGATTAATCAAAAGTTCGATTATCCGTATATTTGATTATCCAATTAGTCGATTAAACGAATTATTAGAAATCCAGACGTCTGCGTCTGTAATTAAATAGTTAAGGAATTGAATAATTACTGAAGGAACCGACTAATCAATTGTTTAATTTTAGCCGATTCAATTGTTTATATTATTATTTAGCCCCTCGAGGACGTTGTAATTTACCACAATTCTTGCTTATACCTTCAGTTGCAGAAGTAAGAAGTTTTTTCTCTCCTTCTACAAAACAGCATTGATGGGTCGGTGGCGTATTTTCAAAACTAGTCTAGGAGGAGATGTGCTTTATTAGAAATAAAGTTCTTAAACATAAAGCAATTGACAAAAGGAAAAGTAATTGACGAAATTTTGATTCAGAAAAATCAAAATGCTTTTATCTAGTACTGTATCAGCGGGATACTAAACTAAAAGCAACAGTCACAGTATTAAATGAACAACTGATGTCAAAAATAAATAAAGCACCGACATTAGAGGCCTTCACGGCCGAAGTTAGTGTTCGGGTCAGGCTGGGATTCAGTTTAGAAGTTTATGTTGCTTTTTGAGCCTGTTGTGCCCGTCTGGGACTCTGGGGCCGTTCGGACCCGTCGGGTCGGCTGGGTTTTTCGGGCCGTTCTTTCTGTACTGATCCGAAGCAGACGATTTTCGTACTACACTAAACTGAGACCTTTCTTATACTGACTCGGATGGACTTTCTTTTCACTGAACCACATTGAAGGATAGTTGTATTGCACTATAAGATGGATATCGTGATCGGGTCTTTAAGCGACCCAACTCAAAGCTCCGGCCGGGCCTCAGTTTAAAAATTTATCGGGCTTTTCATTCCTGTCGAGCCGTTCGGGCTTGTCAAACTACTAGAGCCTGTCGACCGCGTTAAGTTTATCCCCACTCGGGCTGTGCCGGGCCGGGGCTGGAAATTTTGACCTGTGATTCCTATTTGAGTTTATGAAACTCCTATACGATTAATCGATTATTCAACTACTACAATTAATCGAACTAATCGTTAATTTTTTTGTAATCGATTATTGATGATTGAAATTGATAATCTCTAGCCGTGGTCCCATGTCGAGCTTCGTCCTTAACCTTATTAAGAGAGAAATGTGCGAACAGGGTAAAGCTGCATACTCTGAGACCACATGACAGTTCCATCGCTAAAGTTTCTTTAGACTTCCACGTGCAAAACTTCCCGGCGCCTGCACCCTTTTGAAGTACAAACGAATGTGACTACTGATGGCGGTCACCTTTGTTTGAATGTGGATCTAAGTGCGATTTTCATTAACCTTATCAGGAGACATACATGTTCACTGTGTGAATACAGATCGAGCTGCGACATCCAACGAGCCATCTAATTTGATCCCTGGCAGGGATGTGTACCGTTATAAAGAGTAGTGATGTTGAACGCTTAGCAGGGCCGCTATAAACTGGCCTCCGTAATCAAGTAGGCTCCTGCTGAGTTGACAGAAACGTATTAAAAGCAACTTAGTTATGATTTAGGTTCTGCATTGACACTCAGGACAGAAAACTAAGAAAAATGTGATGGCTTCAAAAACTTAGTCAAAAACCACGAATAGCATTATTTTACCGATAAACAAAACAGAATTATAAACAATATTTTGAAAAACATCTAAACGAAAACGATTATATTTTAAATTCCAGGTCAAGCTTCGCTCTCCATCGACCTTCTCATACGAACTGAAGACGAACACGGGTCGGAGTGCGAACTCGAACGGATTACATGCGGTAGCTCACGGTCGGGTTTCATCATCCATTAACCTTCTTAAAACAGCTAAATACGAACGCATCTTAAGCTGCACCTATACCCACGGTGTCTCCAGGTCAGACCTCACCCTTTATTAACCTTCTTAGGTGAGCTAAGCACAAGCACCTGCCGGATTGCACTCTAGAAAGAATGCATTAAAAATAATGATAATGACGTTTGCAGTTAGCGATTCGTAGGCCACGTTTGCGTGTTGCAGAGATTTGAGAACTTCTAGCGTCTTCTACAGAGAATTTTGAGCGACGTCACTCACCCTCATATAATTCTTCTTCATTCTTTTCACGAGGAAACCACCTTCTGCGCTCTTCTTACTCTTTTTAGAGAAGGAAATACTGATTAAAACCCCAAAGAAATAAAAAAAGATAGAGCTACAATATAAAAATAACTAAAATTGACTGAAAGAGGTATGTTATTTAACTTTCTGGCTTCCAAGAATCTGGGTAAAAAATCTCTCCAGACAAGAATTGTGGCCATATCGGTAACATTGACAATAAGATGTTATAAAATTCTGAAAATACCTTGCGAAAGTCTGCTATCAAAAAGAATCTCATCATTGTCGTCAGTTTCATTCTAGTACTGTTACAGAAAGATTAGAAAAGCTTAAGGTCCGCAGTTTTGACGTATGTTTTTCTGTGTGCCAATATATCGTGGTGTTGTTTCTGAAGATTAGATGAGCTGATTGCAAACGACAGCTGCTGGACTAGTGGCTTATATCGAGGTATGACGCCACTACCAATTAGGTATTTAAGGACGAGGGTAATGGCAAGAAGAAAAGTAAAAGTAAGCAGAGAATAACAGAAATGTTATCGAAGGTGAGCCTTTTCAACTGAAAGTTAAATAAACAAGTGAGGGGACTCTTGAGAAACTCTTGATGCCTTGGGTGCACAAAAACCAAATCCACTCAGAGTGGCAGGTAAGAGTAGTTAACACAATTAAGCAATAAGAAAATTAGACCTTGAAATGTATCCATACTGCACATTATAGATATAAGGTAGAATCGAAATTTGTACCAAAAAGATTTTTTTTTTTTCAAACTTTCATTATAAAATCTATAAATCCGAAATTCTAGACGGAAAGAACAAGAACTTTCATTTTAGTAAACAGAAATGTAATCAAATACTCTCAAATTAAACTCGTAGCTTCTGTTTGTTTTAAAACAATGCTTCAATTGTAGGAACGTTTACAAACAATTTCTGAGAATCTCAAGTAATGCTTAAATTTACCTACTCGAAATCGAACCTCGTAAATCTTGGAATTTATGTTTTATTAAGTTACGCGCCACTACTAATATATCAGTATTATAGTGTCTCTAAACTGTTAGGTGATAGATTTCGCTCTAAGGGTTTTAAGCAATTTACGATGACTACAATTTAACTTAGGAAATATTCTAAACGGTGCATTTTACTTAAATAGTCTTTTTATTTTGGGTTCTTTACGTTCGATAATAGAATCTTATTGCATTAAAGTGTCACCAAAAATAAAATCTAGAAAAGTAAGAACAGATAAATTGAAGCCTAGACTTGAAATAAATCAAATGGAGAAGAGAAACGCAAGTTTTTATCAGTTTCAGTTACAAAGTTTTCTTTGTTTTATGCTTTTGTGTTTTTACATCACTCCATTAAATCTGAATTCTCAAAAGATGTCTTTAAAGCAGTTTAAGTTTGTAAACATGATACAAGCAGAACGTAAAGAAAGCTTGGATTTTTTGTTCTGATGTGAATGTACTGATACTGTAACCGTTTTAAGTCTGCTTCAAAAATCAAATGTGAGATGTACTTCTTATTAGAAATTAACTATTTATCTTTCATTATTCTGATTTAGGCAGATTATAAAGGAATTTTGTAATAATAATAAAACTTTAATTGTCAGGATTATGTAAAGAAACTTTCACACGTATAGGGTGAGTATTAGGTAGGTTCTCATGCTTTTTAACTTTTTTTCTAGTAATCCCAAATTTAGATTGTTCTAAAATTATTTAGATTTCTACGATCAGTTGTATGTATATGTAAAGGTTGGTTACAGTTACAGCTGGAAATATCTCGGTTTTCCGAAGCTTCTAGCAACCAAACTTTGAGATCTGATTAATTAAACCGCTATTATAACCCTGATAACACGGACATCCACAATATAACTGACCCCAATTAATAAGCACTTGTGTGGTAATATCTAACCAGAAGCAAAGTCAATCTGTGTAAGTTTGTTTTCAAATTAAAATTTATTTGTTAGATGATTTTTAACCCTTTATTTAATTTAATACATTCTCACTTCCTCTCTCTATTTCTGTTTTATTACCGTAATTAAATACACATGTAGTATTTAACCTCCAAATCGTTGTTGCTTTTACTCTAATTAGGCACTACACCACATCGTGCTGTCCCAAAAGAGATAAGTTTACCCTTATCATAGGTCGTAATAGTTTCCATCTCCATGGTAACTGGTTTTATCTAACAGAATCTTTGCAGCAGTGTTTAATAACGAACCCTAACAATTAGTACTATGCGTACCGAGTAAGTCTTATTACCCTAATAATTATTAAATTTTATCAAATTACAGCATCAAATAAGCGTTACAGTCTCTGTAATGAGAAACTTTCCCTACTACTACAACCAATTACATTTAATTGAAAATTAACTATCGAACAACTTTAAGGTATGGAATTAATTCGTAATCCCTTGTCTGCAAGTATTCGAGATAAATTCTGTATGTGCGCTTATCAATTAGTTTTGATAGCTTGACTATAGGATTAAAGAGAATTGGGAAAACTAAAATAAAAACTTTTTAGGAAAGTTTGGAATCTAAAAGTCAAAGTACAATAAATTCATTATTATAGCGTTTGTTGTCTGTTTTATTTGCTGATACGCAAAAACTACAGTGTAGTTTATTAAAAACTTTTAAGAAATGCTACTGCAAAACTATTAGTGACGTCATTGTATCAAGGAATTCTCATCTGCAGAAACTACATATCCCGAATCTTTAGCCGAAGTAAAGTTTTTCTTTATTTTATGTCAATTTTATGTGTGCGGTGTTAACATTCTCTTTTCAGTGCTGTCTCAAGAATTATAATTTCTTTTCAATTCAAAATACTCCATTGTGAATGTTGGGTGTATTTGTTCTGCAATTGACATAATGCTGCATAGAAGGTGAGAATGTTTAAAAGCCCAAGTGTGCCCATTTAAACGCAGCAGGGTGTAATACTGCCAGGACTGTTTAGAATTAATCAAGTAATTGTAGAAAAGTCAAAATTCAAGTCACATTTGTTTTATACGACGACCATCTAAACTTTCAAAGGCTTATAACATCATTTTTTCTAAAATAGCATCTCATTGGGACAAGTAAGTCATTGTACAGAGGATTTTGTCCAAATTTAACTGATGCCACGTTTAGGCACTTTTTGCATGACTTTTATTACGAAAGAAAGTGTCCGAAAATATGAGACTTAGAAATCGCATTACTTTAGACAAAAGAATAAAAACCAAAACAAATAAAAGTTGGTGCATTGGATTCAGAATTTTGCATAATCAATTACATGCGGGTCAAATACGATAGTTTATCCACGACTATTCAAGAAAAGCAAATTCAAAAGTATTAAATAATGGGCCCGTTATTCAACAGTCACGTATAAATTATACAAAGCAATAAAAAAGAAACTTTACCGCAGTCGACTTTAAAATTAAAAACGTACGTCGGCGCTTGGTATTAGAGGCCTGCACAGGCCGAAATTACTAAGCCCGGCCCGGCCCGGTCCGACTGAGGACAAACTTGACGCGGCCTGAAACAAATCCGGTCGATGACTTCTTGATCGGCCCGAAAGGTCGAGAAATCTAAAAGGCCCGACGGCCTGAAAGATCCGACAGGTCCGAGATACCTAACGATCCGATACACCTGAAGAACCGAGAAGTCCAAAAAGGCCGACAATCCGGACAGCCCGAGAGATCCAAACGATCCGATACACCCGAAGGGCCGAGAAGTTCAAAAGGCCAGACAAGCCAAACGGCCCAAGAGATCCGACAAGTCCGAGATATGCAAACGACTCGACAGATCCGAGAGACCCCGAAGGGCCGAGAAGTCCAAAAGATGCGACAGATCCAAAGGCCCAAGATATCCGACAGGTCCGAGAGATCCAAACGACCCAATAGACCCAAAGGGCCGACAAGTCCAAAAGGTCCGACAAGCCGGGCAGCTCGAAAGATGCAGACGATCCGATATACCCGAAGGGCCGAGAAGTTCAAAAGACCCAACACGCCTGACGGCCTGAGAGATCCGAACGGCCCGACAGACTGGAGAGGTCAGAAAGGGCCGAGTAGTCCAAAAGGCCCGACAAGACTGAGAGGTCTGACAGGCTTCAACAAGTCGGCAGATCCGACAAGGCCGAACGGCCCAATTGACCGGACATAGGCCCGGTAATCCCAATAAATCTTTAAACTCGTGCCGGGCCGGGCCACTAAAACCCAGCCCGTGCAGGCCTCTACTTGACATATTGCAGCTACAACCATAGTTCATTAAATGACAATATTAGTTGTCAAATTTTGTAGTTATTTTTTGAGAACACTTTAAACACTCACCACCTTCAGATTGATCATGATATAACGAAATTGTAGATTAAATAAATAATTTTTGTCGGTCGGTGAAAAAATATTGTACTCATCGCGGTGTTACCGGTGCACTACATGCAAGAACCCCACTCCCTCACCTTCACCGATTGGCCCTCAGCTGGATCAATCACAGCCCTTGATTCTGCGGTTAAACCTCTGAAGAGAATACACTTCTTTTGTATTCCAACCTCCGAGGAGAACACATCTCTCTTACTTCCGAACCTTCAGATCATATCTTTCTTGTATTTCATCCTAAGCTCTTCCGTTCTACACCGCAGCCACGCCTCGACGCCAACCTCTTACACAACAACCACCTGTTTTCTTTAAACAAACCGTACTCTAACCTTACAATAGTAACAAAGTAGCAGTCTATCATATGCTGCTGCCGCTATCACCTGGGTCATCGCCGTCATCTCCGAGCCGCCCACACCGTGCCTTCTTTCCGTCCTAGCAAGCTGGTAACAACGGGACTGAAGTTCGTTAATCTCTCAATTGAATTTGTAAACATAACTTACAATCTCGAGATTAACATCTCACTTTACTCCGTTGGTATATAGATAGCTATATTAAATTACACAAGACTTTAAACCAGAAAGCCAATTTTGAATAAACAATACAATATTTGACAAGACCTTGACAATCGTAGTTTACACGCCCTACGTTTATTATTCCAAAGCCAACTTTTTTTGATCGCTCTGTATTTTAAAGTAAATAGAAAACTATGCTATAAATAAATAAACTAGACATTAATTAATTAAAACTTTAAATCACGAACTGCTACTAAGAATTCAGAAAGCAAAGCTTGTGTTCATTGCAAACACATTAAAAAGTTTACGCTGTCCAAGATGACCACACAGTTTTTGATAGAGGATGTACCCATATCATACAAGAAAGAAATTGAAAAATGTAGACAAGGAATCTAGTATGTACCAATACTAAAGGACTAGTATTAAAGGAAACCCTAGTAAATCTTAGCAAGATAAAAACATTAAGTGTCAAGAAACCCGAAGGCTACATTATTGTGTATGCTGGAGGAAAATCAGGTTTTGTCGTAAAAAGATTCCCTGCTGTGTGCTTCCAAATCTTTAAAAGAAGACTACCACGGTGAAATAAATGGTGGCTGGTTTAAAAAATTGCTGATAGAGTGTTTACTCAATAATCTAGTAGAACCTTCACTGATGGTAATGCACCATATCGTTCAATTTTAGTGGGAAAACAACCTACATCATCTTGACCTGAAGGTGAAATCATAAATTGGTTATTGAACAACAATATCCCACATGAATCAACATCCTTTAAAATTGAATTACTTGAGCTGGCCAAGGCTCACGGGAAGGAAAAATAATATGAAGTCTGTAACATAATAGGAAGCCAGGGACATGAAGTTTTGTGTACAGCACCTTACCATTGTGATTTTAATGCCATCGAAATGATATGGGCACATGCTAAGAAATATTATAATGGCAACATAGGTAGAGATGGTTGTGGTGCTGATCAGATTATTGCAATGTGGAATGAAGCTTTACGTATAACACTGCGATGCAGAATTTTGGAACGATTGTGTAAATAATACTGAAAAAATTATTAAAGGTTGGTATGAAAGTGAAAATATTCTAGATGTGACTGTTAACCAAATTGTAATTAATATCACAAATGACGGCAGTGATTCAAGTTCTAATAATAGATAGTGATTAGAAATAAGTAATTCTTTATAATAATTATCAGCAACAGTTATGTTTTGACAATTTTAAAGGTATCGATTTCAATTATAAAGGGTTTTCCAATAAGAGGTGTTATTTTGATATTCAAAGAAAAGTGCCATTTTTTAATATAAATGATCGGATGTTTATTTCATTATAAAGAGGAAGGTATGCCGTTAATAGTGGAAAATAACATCAGGCAAATGACCACCACGACCACGCTTACAGGACAATATCCTTTTCATGAAATTTTCCATAACCAAATCGCAAAGTGGCTGCCCTATGTCCTCGATAGCCTCACGAATTCCATCTTTGAGGTCTTGAATCGACGCTGGGCTGTTGGCGTAGACCTTCTCTTTCACGTGGCCCCAAAGAAAGAAGTCGCAAGGTGTTAAATCACAAGATCTCGGTGGCCAATTGTGATCACCTCTTCGAGAGATAACACGGTCCGGAAACTTTTTCCGTAAAAGATCAATGGTTTCGTTGCTTGTGTGGCACTTAGCGCCGTCTTGTTGAAAGTAAACATTGTCCAGATCAATACCATCCAATTCCGGCCATAAAAAATCGTTAATCATCTCTCGATAGCGCAATCCAGTCACCGTAACTGTTGCTCCAGCCTCGTTTTCGAAAAAGTAAGGTCCAATGACTCCGCCGGACCATAAACCGCACCAAACAGTCACACGTTGAGGATAGAGAGACTTTTCAACAATAACTCTTGGATTTTCTGAGCCCCAGATCCGACAATTTTGCTTGTTGACGAAGCCACCGAGGTGGAAATGGGCCTCATCACTCAAGATGATTTTTCGATGGAATTCTGGATCATTTTCATGCATTTCAACGACCCAATCAGCAAAGACACGACGTTGTTGATGATCGGCCGGCTTGAGTTCTTGTGTTAACTGGACTTTATAAGCCTTAAGACCCAAATCTTTATGCAAAATACGGTGTAATGACGTTTGTGGAATGGCTAATTCCAAAGAACGACGAGGAATGGACAAACCTGGGTTTTCTTTAACACTTTCGGCTACAACAGCAATATTCTCGGCTGTTCTTGAGCGACGTGCACGGGTTTTATTCTTCACATCACTAACTTGTCCCAAGAGCTCGAATTTTTTCACCAATTTCTGTATTGCGGTCCGACAAGGTGCTTCACGGTGACCCAAAAATGTTCGAGTTTTACGAACCGTCTCTGCCAAATTTTCACCATTTTTATAGTGAATTTTAATAATTTCAATGCGTTGTTGAAGCGTGTATCGTTCCATATTTATTAATGGCGTAGTTTCTACTTGTCAAATGTCAAAAAATGATAGCTTCAAAAGTGACATCTACCGAAATAGCGGGCTATTCAAAATAACACCTCTTATTGGAAAACCCTTTATAAGATATAAATAATCTAAGGATGCACATATCTATGTGTCAGCAAATATTTTTCTATAAAATAAAGTTTGTAGAAAGTTTGTTCTCCTTTGTTCTTATATTAGATTCGGTTTCAGTATGTTACATTGTAATAGATATTTCTCAAGAATTAAATAAATACATTTTGGTTCTTCTGTTGGATGTGATCGATTTCGACTAATATTTTCTTTAATGAATGAAAATACTTTAAGTATTGCTACATTTTTATTATAATACCAAAACTAAAGAGTTTGGTGTAAAACACAACTACCTTGTTTGTAACAAGAGATTATTAAATATTATTAACTGCCATTATAATTTCGATAAAAAGAATGCTACTTGAAAGGCATTTAGAAATTTAAATTGTAAGTATTCGAAAATAGGCAAGAAACATTAACTTTTGAGTGCAGATTCTAATTACATTAAATTTAGAAACAGCGTTGTAAAACTTCAGGAAAAAAGGTTTCAGTAAATATTTCTGGATACATTTAGTAAAAGTAACATAAAATTTGCAACTAATATAATTTTAATTTAATATTTTATATCAAAGAACCGCAACACCTGTACATTTCAACGTTATCTGAACACATGTGACAGACCAGTTTTTGATTTACATACATAATAGAACTAGAAGTATTATTGTATTAGAAGATTTTGAATTTAGTGTAGTTTTCGTCGCGCAGCTAACAACTTCTTTATAATAGATCGGTTATTTAGTGTTGTGTTTAAAAAATCGTTAACAATCAGAGAACAGTATAAAGTGATAAGGATTATAGACAGTTTTCTCTGTGTGATTTTTTTTCTGGAATCTACCAAAGTAACACCAGTATGAAGGGTGAGTCTCTTGACTATTTTACATTGATGTATAACTTTATTTTGAATTTGTTGTTATAGCGTATTAACTAATTAACTTAAATGTTCAAAACAAATTTGTTTTTCCATTAAAATACATATTAGGGGAGAATCTGAAAACTTGTTTTTCCACATTTGAGAAGTTTTAAAGTGAACTGAAGTGTAACTTAAATTATACATTTCACAAGATAAAATAAGTTTCTAATTTTGTAAAGGTACTATTTTAGATTGCTGACATTTGTAGTAGTTACATTATTGTGATTAGTAGATTGATTATTGTTGAATCTAATTGAATTTGATCGGCTGAGTTTTTTTTTCTGTAGTCATTAAATTTATCTGATACTGAATCAATTCAATATTATTCTCGCATTGACAAATTCAAAACATAGCATAGGTACAATCACAAATTTTATTTTTATCTAATAGACCCCGTTATTTTTTTTCTTTCGTATATCTGTTTATCTTGAAAAGCAAAAAAACGAAAAACATATTTATCTCGCCAACAAACAACAATGTTACTCAATAAAAATTACTGTTGAATGAAAAGGTCAAAAGGCAAATGAAACATTTAATAAATATATAAATCGGGAGCTCGAACTTAAAGAATTTTCAGTTACAAAGCCTTAGGGACTCCCCAGATTTATTCGAAAAGGCAAGAAATGAAAATTAGAATATATAACTATGTAAAAACAAACAGGTCTCTCTAATTTAAATGTAAAAACCTCTCCCTAGTTTCCCAAGCTGTAGTATTGTAAGTATAATATAAAGTACATAAGTAACAAGATTAGGGTGCGAAGCTGTTCAAACATTATTATTATATCAAATCGTGTTAAAACCCTAGCAGTAATTATTCGTAAAAATATGGCAAGCAAGAATGTTAAAACATGCCCGGAATTTAAATTAAAGTTAATATTAAATTACAGAAGGGGAAACATTGTTGCAATTTAATTTTTTTTACAGGAACGTCGTAACCTCTTGATATTAAGTTATGTGTTGCTGGTAAACATTTCATATTTTCTATCCAGCCAATTTTTTTCTTATATCAAAACACTTTCCGGCTGCTAAACTTATTTATATTTTTTATTTGCTTTGCCAATTAGTAATTTCATTATTGTCTCTTTCTTATTTATCGGAAATTGATTATTATTTGATAGACAACAAACCAGATTGAACAAAGGGAAAAACAGATTTAGAAATTGCTTTATAACAAAATTAACAGCTGGCGACACAATTAAATATTAGTAGTAATAGTTAATTCGTACTTTTATTGTCGCTAAAGTGTGTTTCAGTTAGAAACGTTTGATCCCTCTTTCTGAATTTTATGAGCGTGAATAATTAACAAAATTAACAAGGAAGTAACAATATTCTTTATTATTTAGAAGTTGTCACAAAAATCGTATACCATGAGCCAATATAAATTTTAAGTAACATTTAAGAAGCGTGAAATTGAATGGCAACGCTTTAATTTCGTTTTTATAGTCAGAAAAATATAAACTCCAGAAAATTTCGAGTTATTGCTCGTAATTTTACTTTCTGAAAATGAATAAATGTGAAGGTAGTAGTTAAAATTTGGAGTGACGTAAACTGACAGTGGCGTAACCGAAACGAAAAAACTACATTTATAATTTATTATTAGGTACTAAATTAAATATGTAAATTTTCACAAATTTAATAACAAATAAGAAAATTTGCGACCACAGACAGGATTCGAACACCTGTGTCCTTAACTAAATCAAAAGGGAAAACTATATTCGAGTTCCACAGGAACGATTTTGACGATCAGTTCCCAGTAGTTTAGTGACTTTTCCATGTTTTCCAGTAGCTTTTCCATAAAGGACAATATATGATAGAAGTCGGTTTTTGGGCCAAGACTTACATATAAAATACATTGAACATGTGGGATTTTTAGTATTCATTTCTGGGCCCAGATTTGTGTTCAAATAACTTTGATTTGGAGTTCCTTAGGTAATTAAGTAGCTAGAATTCGGCCACAAATAGAAGAACGGTCACGTATGTCGCTCAATTATCCATCCAAAGTTAAGTATTCATTTTTGTCATCCCTCCTTTCTGAGTAGTATTAAAATCTGCTCATTAGTTTGAATAATTTATTTCTAATCTAACTTAATATGGAATCTCTTAGCCCAAAGTCTTACTCAGAAGTAGTCCTTAGTTTTCTATTAGCTTCATCGCTTGTTTATACACTATTTTATCTTATCGTTATCAAAAATTACAAAGATACAAAAAATGTTTCTAAAGAAAATATTTTTTTGGAAAAACCAATTGAAAGTTCTCAGCCTAGGCACTAAAAAGTTATCAACAAATTTGTACTGCAACATTTTTGTTTAATACACTTACAACTTACTGATGAAGACCAAAACCATGTTGAAACGTGACTTATAGTCACAAAACATGCCATACCAAAAATTATAAAAATCGATTAAAACTTACTATTTTTATACGCAAAATTAATTTTTTTTCAAAAAACTTTGACGCCTTGTACCAACTTAACGTGACGATTTTGGATATAGGTAAGTTGGGTTAAATCTTCTTATTTTTATCCTAGTAGTCTGCAGTTAAGCTATGTCCCAACCTTTTGGAGACACCCTGTATGTCATGTTTGTGTAAATCTGACTGTATATTGCTAGGTCTTCTCACGTTGTTATAGTTACTGATATGTATGAACTGTCAACGAAATATGTAATGTTTTGCAAAAGTTTATAATCTTGTAATTGTATTTTTTCTGAGCTGTGTGTTATACAGTGTGTCCAGTTTAAAATGACCTACATGGAGATATTGGAAACGGTAATAGATACAAGGTTGGTTAAATGGGGAAAAAGTTTCGTAGTTATATGCCAATGAATAATCTATGGTAACATTAACAGATACCTGCCCCGTTTCAAAGGTACAGGGTGAAAACCAAAAAAGTGCATTTTCTAAAATCCTGATTTATTTATTTGTTATTAGAGATAAATGTACAATATTTTCAGAAACTAAATAGCGACTAATGAGAATTTCAAAAACGACTTCAAAAAATGCTAGGCCTTCTAGATTTCACGTGTTCGTATCCAACTTTTGTTTTTCTTATTGGCACCATATTGGATTTTTACATTTTTGAAATCGTCATAAAAAGAGCTTTCAACCACATATAACATCGTTATGTTTAAAGAAGAGAAAGTACAAGAAAATACAAAATTAAGATTTAACCATAGTAGGCCTTGAGGTTTCCAAATAATAATTTGCAAACAAATGAATTGGAATACTAATTAAATTAATTTTGGTTAATATTAATCTAAATATTCAAATAAACCTCCATTCTGCCGTATGCACCTTCTACTCCGATTCAAAACTGCTTCACAAGGCTGTCTTAGCATCAACGGAGTAATTCTGTTTACTGCTTCAATGACTGCCTGTTGTAAAACATCCACTGTTTCGTATTGTCGTGAATAAACTTGAGTTTTTAGATAACCCCATACAAAAAAATCAAGAGGCGTAATATCTGGTGACCTTGCGGGCCATCTTATTGGTCCCCGATTTCTAATCCAATGGTCAGGATATTCATTATTTAAAAAATTTGTAATTATTTGAGCATTGTGTGCAAAACATGTTTTGAAGGGTTGCAAGGGGAAGCTCCATGAGAGGATCTGCTACATTTGTTTGTAAAAGATGAAGGTATCTTTCAGAATTAAGGTTTTCATTAAAGAAGAACGGTCCAACCATGTGACTACCAACTATACCTATTTAGACATTAAATCCCCATCTAATCTGCTGTCTCACTCACTCACTCATTTATTTGCAAATTATTTGAGAACCTCAAGGCCTACTATGGTTAAATCTTAATTTTGTATTTTCCTGTACTTTCTCTTCTTTAAAAATATTCATATTGTACATGGTCGAAAAGCTCTTTTTATCACGATTTTAAAAATGTAAAAATCCAATATGGCACCCATTAGAAAAACAAAAGTTGGATACGAGTACGTGAAATCTAGAAGGCTTAGCATTTTTTTGAAGTCGTTTTTGAAATCCTCATTAGTCGCTTATTTCGTTTCTGAAAGTATTGTACGTTTATCTCTAATAACAAATAAATAAATCAGGATTTTAGAAAATGCACTTTTTTGGTTTTCACCCTGTACCTTTGAAACAGAGCAGATATTTGTTAATGTAACCATGGATTATTCATTGGCATATAAATACGAAACTTTTTCCCCATTTAACCAACCTTCTAGCTATTACCGTTTCCAATATCCCCATGTATTTTAAACTGGACACACTGTATAATAAGGGCTATTAGTATAAAGACTATTATAATTATTTGGTACACGGAGTACGCTACAATATGTTGCGGCCATCCTTCTGTAATATATTTCTTTAGTTGCTGTAATGCTGGATCTTTAGCCGTTTCTTCTTTAATACTTTCCATTCGTTGTGTTGTAACTTGCAGATACTTTATTATATTTGTTTTGAATATATGAGCATTTCTCTGTTCTTCTTTTGTTTGAAAACCTGAATGTAATGGTGCTCTTGATAGTGTATCTGCTACTATGTTCTCTTTTCCAGTTATATACTGAATTTCTATATTGTATCTTTGAAGAATCATTAACATTTTTTGTAGTCTTTTAGGTACGTTTAAAAGAGGTTTCTTAAAGATTGTCAATAGTGGTTTATGATCACTCTTCACTATTACTTTGTTGCCTAGAATTATTTAATCAAATCTTACACATCCAAATACAATTGAAAGTGCGAACTGCTGTTCTGCTTTTGTTAATGTTCTAGATGCATTTCTCGTATGGTTTGCAGACCAGATCGCCATTAAACAGTTTCGTATTGTGCAAATGATTTCTTACAGAAACTAAGGTTTCTAGGTAAATTCTGCTCATTACATTGAATTCTTCAGCTTTTTTTTGTAGACAATCCATCTAGCAATAGCTTCCTGTGCCTGTTTCTGAGATAATCAGCCCAGACTTGACTTTGTTGATTTTTGATCCATGTGTTTATAGTTTTTCTAACGAAAGACTTCCAAAAAATTCTGATACCAGTTTAGCTAAAAAATCGACTTCTCTGGCCCAAATTAGTTTGATTGTATATTGGTCTGCCAGGGTACAGAGCGCGCGAAGGCATTCCATTACAAGTTTCGACCTCCTGAAAAACTTTGAGCGCCGTTCGAGTGTCTATGTATCTGTTTGTTTCCATATTTAATTCCTTCTTGGGTTTTTGTCTATGCATCTTAGTATTGCATATACTTCTGCTTGGAAAACTTTGGCAGCTCTACCTTCGGTTCCATACCATGTATTCCTGATCCCGTGCCTTCCAAAGTCTTTGATTTGTCTCTAAACCAGATCAATCCATATGACGGCATTTGTTCAGTATACTTCCAGATGTCTCTCTCAATATTCATTAGGAATTTTTGGAGTTATTCCTTCTCAGATTGAGCAGTGGTCTGAGTTTATAGTTCTCAGTTTTCCTACCATCTAGGGTTTATGCAAGGCTGTTTTTACTTACCTTGTATCACAAAAGGGTGGCATGCTCTAGCCATGGCAATATTTTATCTAATTATTTGGAATTGTTTTTGAATTTTTATACTGACAGTCTGAAAGTGAAATACGTGTTGCCGACGACGACTGAGATCTCGGATGCCTCCATGAACTAACGTGATCCCAATTTAATACTGCTTAGTTTTTATATGTTGTAATTCTTAAATTAAATTTCTAGTTTTGTTGCATTAAATTCTGGTAGTTGTGTAGTTAAATTGTTTGCTTAGATTAGATTTTTATCTTTTTATTATCGCGTTCTGTGTACTCGTAGGTTTTAAAAAAAGATAAATAAACCTAACCTAAAACTCATCCAAGAAAAAGCACAAGAAAAAAACAGATACAGTCAAGATAATAATAATCGAAAACTCGCAACCTCATTCAAATCACGCGGGAAGCACAAAAAACAATAAGGCATGGACCGCGGAGTAATCCTTGAAGAATTCGAGATAAAACTGTCAATATAACAATTTGAAAATAACTACAAATCTCTAGAAGAAATATCTCTATGGGCAGAGCATGCCGTCCTTCACAGTCTCTCTTTCTTTCACATTTTCACTTGACGGAAAACGCCATTGATATTTACGTAAAGAAGAGCGGGTTGTTTTTCAAATTTGTGATGGATGCAATGTTAAAAAGTAGGATACAGTTATCAATACAGTCGTCCAGGAGCAAACAAGCAATTACTAGTAGCGCATAATAATACATGTTGGCAGCGCGTAAGCCTGATTTCTGTTCCCAAACGTCTTGTCTGCCTTTACTTGTGTAAATTCCATTCCAAATACTAAAAGACTGAGTGTAAGGCTTAGTCTTTTCCGAGTATTTATTTTGTTTAAATGTTACCTCAGCATCTGAAGCAATTCTAATTGCCAGCAATGTAATCTTAAGCGGATTAGGAGAATTTCCAGATACGTTTAGGCAGTTCTCGGCAAGTCAGGTTAGAGGATGTTGATTGTTGAACGTTTGATAGTTTTTTAAAATAAAGCAAGTAAATTTTATTTAAAGATTTATAACTTCCAAATGGTAGTAGATATCGAGATGGTTCAAATTGCAAAGTTCCATAATTTTTATCCCTTATCAGGTGGCACACAGACAGTTTTCATTTATGTTCAACCTCAACCCCCACCCCCACCCCGAAAACCGCCCATTTTTTATACTTTTTATTTTTTCTTCCTAGTTTCTTCTAAGGTTACTTACTAAGAGTTAGGTGTATTTTTTTTTTGAAATTCGCGTTCCTTCGACCTAAACAAATTGCCTTTGTAGTTCATCTTTAAATATTTGTATCATAAACTGGTATTGCTTTCTTCATCGTTTCCATAGATTGGTTCAGAGAATGGGTTGCCATTTTCATCAAATCTTCACATTAGGTACCTCTTTGATTAATGTAATGCCCGACGTTTTAATTGCTCACTGGACTTCATTTTCTTAAATCTATTTTGAATGCTACTCAACTATCTCTTACCTATCTTTTCACCTCTCCAATAGGCAATGATTTTTCTTTTACATTCAAAGTCTAATTCTCCACTATCATAGTATATTTAGAGTAACAGGTTGGAAATTCATGTTGAGGCTTTACATACATAACAAACAAAAACTCATTAAAAGACCAAATCTTCGAAAATATAATTTCGTTGAACGAACGCGAATTAAAAAAACAGAATACACTTAACTCGTAAAATGATACCGGGTGTTCCATTTAACTTGAGACAACTAAATATTTCGAGAAATAAGCGTTGTACAAAAAAATGTTCCAAATAAACCTATAATATTATCAAGGGCGTCGTCTGCCTGTGTAGAAATTAGCCCGCCCCCCTGGGGATGAGGCGGGGGACAACACTGAAATTTCAAATGGGAACTTCCATTTCTTATTGCAGATTCAGATTTCTTGAAAGAAAATGCGTAAGTTCTGTTAGAAAATTTTTTTTCGAATCGTAATAGATAGCGCTGTAATCAGTGAAAATTAGTTTTCGCCATTTTCTTGAAGAAAGATCAACCGCGTTTATGCATAACGATTTTGAAATTATTGTCGATTAAAAAGCCGTGTCTTTGATGTCCGAGCATGGATTTTGCATGATCGTAGATGGCGTTGCAACCGAACTCGAACTTCTCGGGCCTGTCAGACTATTTGGGCCTCTTGGGCTGTTAAGCCTTTTGGACTTCTCGGCCGTTTGAAGAAGTTTTTTGGGCCTCTTGAACCATTCGGTCTTGTCGGGCCTGTCGAACCTCTCGAACGGGTCTGTTCGGTGTTTTAGACTTTTCGTTCTTTCGGGTTTATTGGGCCGTTCGGACTCTCCGGTCGTTTGGGCCTCTAGGGCTGTTCGAACTTTCCGGACATATTGAATCGATCAAGAAATTACCGGGGGTTTTTCGGGCCGCGTCAAGTTTGTCTTCAGTCGAGCCGGGCCTGGAAATCTCGGCCCGTGCAGAGCTTTATGAGGAGGTACAAAATGAAAATGCAAGATAAGTTGGGAGTACTGCAGTATTACAAGGTGTGGAGATTTTCCCCAAATTGGAGATTTTGGAACTTGGTGGAGAAATTGGTGATGATCTTAACGAAGTGGAGATTTATTGGGGATAAGTTAGAAATTTTGAATAAATTTGTAACTTAGTCGTTTTTTAATGAATCAATAAAGTATTTTCAAGTTTGCTTTATTATAGAAGTTTTGGACTGAAGTACCAACATTTGCAAATAAACAAATTTTCTGAGAAATTGATAAAAGAAACTTTTCCATTTGTTGCGTACTGTCCTGGACACATATTAGAGAAAAACCAAGGTCCGTAAATACTGGTATGCTGTGAAAGGTAGGTCTTCCTATTAGCAGCCATTTGTGATCGGAAATATTAAGGTTAGATTAACGTAGGAAATGTTATTTTCATTATTTTTTGACAATTTATGTTGGAAATAAAAAAATTGTTAAAAATTGATTGCCGTGAAGGTAGTATTGAATGTGATTTTCAACATGTTTTGAAGGTGCGTATTTCTCGGGAAACGTATACATAGGATGACCTACCTTTTACGATATGCTATTATTTACGGACCTTGGAGGAAAACTCCATCGTCGTGATGGTGATAGCACTGTTGCCACAACAGTGAAAAATACCGTCAGGAACCATCATAAATATTATAAATCTTCAGATTTGGAAATTTATGCCAGCTCTGGAATGTTGGTTATAGCTATAATCGCCTTGTTCTCCGCTATTTTGATAATTTTCACCTACAACGTAAAAGATTACTTGTGTTCACAAGCAAGCAGTAAGTTATAGCATTAGCGATATAAAATTGCTGGACGGCTGGCAGCACTTGTTTGCAAGCAAGTAATTACTGACAGTTCCTAATCACAACTTCTAGCAGCACGTCAGAAGTTTTGAAGTTGAGAATTTTCGTGCCGTTATTGGCGACCTTTCTGTTAGATGAATGGGGAGAAAAAAATTTTTACACCTGGCAACACTGGAGTGGTAACACGTTTTTCCTTCCATATGAAGCCCTGACTACTTATTTACTATTTCTTACTTTATTTGCTTGATAAATATTTCCTAGAACGGGGTACGCGGCAAGTTCTTTAGAGGTACGCAATCAATCTTAGTAATGGCCGTCAGCGCCGGCCGTAGTCTCGTCAACGTTCAAATGACAAGTATCAGGATTACTACAATCTAGATCGCGCAGGTTGGGACAGGTTTAGTAAATCTCCAGGCGAGATAATGTAATACACTGTGGGATCAGTGGATAGTGCACGACACTTAGCTACAATGTCAACATAACATCGTTTGATACGAGCTTTGTGACACAATCAATTCTTAGGTTATCTGAACTAACATTTGTCATTTGTCAATGTGACGTATATTTGACTTTTTAAAAGTCCGGATTATGAATTTGAAGCTATCGTGAAAATTCAGTTAATTTTTAAGGTAGTAGACAAGACCCCTAGAGCCTAGACGATCTTGTATATCACAGTTTGGTTGGTTGGACCCTACATATAGATTATCACACTGTTTTTTATTACACGCGACAAGTCCGTAGTTAATGGAGTTTTTACTCAAAGATGCGTTTTAGGAATTCAAAGTCTGAAATTGTCTTTCAAGTGTTCTGGTAACAATCGTGTACTTGCGACACTACGTGTAAAACGTTGTGGTGCTTAAATTTTACACAAAAAGAACATTGATCGTATATGAAGATCGTTAGAAACACCAATTGCCATTGCGTTACAAAATCAGCATAATGAATAAACCTTTCCAAAACGTGAGAAAATAACGTTACGTCTTACGTTACGTGTTTTCGCAAATTTCCTAATGTCAGTCAACGCGTAGGAACGTGATGCAACATTTTGGACCATTTATACAGAGTGTAAAGCAAATGGCGGAAAAAACTACAGTACGTGATTCTGTACTCAAATATAAGAAGAAATTTCCTATACCAATTTGGTCTTAACTGCCTATTTTTCAAAATATTAGCAATTAAAACTTTTTAAATTTGGCAACGCGGTACGTTTAAAGGAGTGAGTACGAGAGTTGTGCTTACAATCTCGTATCTTAGTTACCATTGTTAGTAACGTGTAACGTTACAATATTTTCAAAACGCATTTCTTGCAAGGAATTTGACATTTTAAAAAGTGGATTACTAATACACTAGTGCAAAAAAAAACTATAAACGGTACGTAATTATGTTTTTTACGTTTAAACTCTGTTTAAACATTAATATAGTGTTGTATTTATTAAGAATACGGAATCAACTAAGCAATTTACGACTGACAATAACAAGATAGTGTTAACAGCAAAATGGTATAAAGGTTTTCTGTTTATTTCTTACCATAGAATAACGTACTGGAGTTTTTTTCGCCCTTTCCTTTACACCCTTTTGGAAAGCAGAGGATGATATTAAGATTTGTTATCACATTTGACTATAGGATACAAAGTAGCCTATGGTCACCAAAAAAAAAAACAATTTTTCGCTACACTACTCAAATACGTTCAGTTTGTACATGATTTCAGCTTAGGAAGAAAATGTAAATGGAGATTCACAATTGACTGTAACAAATACTTGAGAACGCTACAGAAGAGACTTGTTATGAACTTGTGCTCATCAGTTATTTTATCACCTAACCCACCATACTATCACAAGTTGAAAATTTAATTTTCTTTATGTTCACGACTTGATTCACGTTCATGTTATCGTTTCGCCTACGTCAATTATGAATTCTCCTTTCATTCAAAAGCTTACATGACTTTAAACTTGTTATGAAAACGACCTTAAGCATTTATTTTTTTTAGTATTTATCTCCAGCATGTTCTCTCCATGTTCAATAATTACGTTTAAAAATTTTGTTTCCTTTATTGTAAACATGCAAGCTACCCGCACATGTTTCAAAATCTACAGTAACGTGCGTTATCTTCTTCTATCTTTTTCCGAAACTGACGTCACTCGTCCGCGAGAGAATGATTTTCAATGATTAAATAACATTATAGAAACCCGTACCTAATCTCCGATTGCAGTTTTATAATTTTGTAGACTCTGACGTACTTTAGCGAATTTGTAATTTCGAATTAATAAACTGCTGGCTGTTTAGTGCCTATGAGTGAGTAGATTTCCAGTGTTTTTCTCAGAAGCTTCAAACACTACTTATAATCTCATTTGACTGGTCTGGAAATAAAGAATTGTAAAGCAAAATTCTTCAGATTAGCTGATACTAATGACTCGTATTTGTTCTACCTTAAAGAACTTTAAAAGACATCAACATGCTTTTGACATTGAACAAACAGTGTTTACAAGAGTAACCGTCATTTATCCATTGCAAAACACGGTACGTAATAAATAATAACTGATAATTAATCATAGTACAAACAATAATTTGTAATGTCACGACTGTATAATAAAGAAGGTAATTTTAATCTTCTAAACAATGCACCATTTAAGTGTCTTCGCTATCAATAGAACTCGATTAATATTGAAAATACGAGTTACAAAAATATGAATAAAATTAAGTATTAACAATAATGAAATTTCTTGTTGTACCCTACACGCAAAACTTAGAAAATTCTAAGACCATGTCACAAGTGAAGGCAATTATAAAATGTAAATCATTTACGAACCTTGATTTACTTAGATCGATTTAACAAAATAGTGACTGTACAGAAAGTTTCTAAATTTGGGTCATTGACAAGAATTAAACTGAAAGTAAATCATCACACAAATTACAAACATTATTTAATAAAAAAATTATTTTTGATTATAATATTATGTTTATAAAAAGGTCTATCTGCTTAAACTTTCTCTTATGTTAGTATTTTAACAAAACTTACCTGGTGTACGTGCTCTTTCATTCCTAACCATTGCTTGTAACTGATGGTGATACCACTGTTTTTCCATTTGTCATAATTAAGTTTCTTTGCAGGATCACACAGCGTATCTTTCGCTTCCTTAAACAGAAGAAAAAAGCAAAATGAAATAAAATTATAAAACTTTTTCATAATATAAGAAGCGGCCAGTTTGAGTTTTTTTGCCTGTATAACATAGTTGACTAAAAGATCAGTTGTATATGTGAAGCTGGAAAAGTCTGGAGGCAAATAAAAGAAAAACTTTTTATTATTAAATGTTTGTGAGTTTCGGACTCGTTTTCTTTAGGGTGCAATAAAAAATTCGTTGCTCACACGCGCGCGCGCATACACTGAGTTTCTCTTTATAAAGAATAATACCTTGAATTTTTTTTCTTTTAAAAGACTTTTTTCGAGAAAGCCAAGTTAAAAAGGATCTATATAATTATGTCAATTTATCTTACAGAGAAAAGCTATATTATTTTAGTTATAATATAATGATGTGTAAAAGCTAGTACGTGTTTTCTTCGGATTATTTCTGAGATGTGTCGAATATCTGGATTTTACGATCTTGTGCATCTTAATAAAAAAGCTTTTCTTAAAGTTATGCATTTTAAATTAGCAGTAAATACTGTAAGATATTTTTCTCAATTAATCTAAAGGTACCTAAATATTAGCTTTAAATATTTTTTTAAAATCTACCGTCCATCTATAAATATGTAGATAGCCTAATCACAACTATTCCGAAAGATGAAGCTCAAGATACTCTTGAAAGTTTCAATCATCATATTAAACTGACACTCCTAAAAATCTTCAAACGCAACCCAACATACATACATATTTCCAAAGCTATTAGAAACATCTGCAAATTAAAAAACAAAATTTAATCGCAGTAGCTGTTTACAAACACCTACTGTTTACTTAATCATTAAAAGTTTGACAGTTTTCAGTTTAGAAGATAACCTTGACATCACATTTAATTGTGTATTGAAATTCTGTGAAGTAAGCCATCTCTGATAACCGTATTTCTATAAATTTAAGTGAGGTTACAAAAATGGTTATTATCATTCTTACAGACAATAAGATTCCCTCTTTTTGTTCAAAACATCTTGTCGTCGGATCGCTACTGTTTAAGTTAAGACGCATCCAATTTCATTAAAAATCTTTATTGCGAAATATCTCACTAACCGTACATTTGGCATTAAAAGTGGTTATTATCGGTTTTGTAGAGTATTCAATTATCTTCATGGTATCCACATTAGACCTAATCCACAGATATTGTTATGAGTTATGCTTCAATACATTCTACTTTTTTTTGATGGTTTGAGTTCTTCTTTTTCTATAAGTTGCAGCGGAGTATCGCATATTATGTCGAGGTCTTCTCCAATATTTTCTTCAGACACAACTGTTTCATTATTTCCTGCCCTGAAAATTGTCATTGTCTTCATTTTTTTCGAGGAAGTTCAGAGCTTGTCTGCCCTTTGTCCACTGCAATTGGAGCAAATAATGGTGCACTTGAGGCCAGTTCCGCGGCACCCACAAGATGTTCCACATTTTCTTTTACATTTGCGCGAGATTATGTGAAGCAATTCAAGTCTACTCGTCCAAGCAAATGCGCCTTCCGTAGAAGAGTAAGAGCGGGCCAATAGGAACTAGAGATGCATTGATCTTGATACTGATACTCAAAGAGTAATGAAACATCAAGAGACATTTTCAAAGATTTGTGCATCCTTTAGTACAAAAACGTTTGTTTTTCCTTTACTACACAACAGAGACACTTCCAACTTGAATTATTTTAAATCTAAAGGATTATCTTTTACACTACAAATACCACGATATAATTAATTTAAAAAAAAATCTTGGTGTTTGGAGAATCGTTTTCTTGAATTGCAAGTTAGGGCGTAAACCTGAATGTCTAGAAATCTGAAAAGATTCCATTATACCCGAAAGGCAAAGAAGCCCAAAAAGCCCGACAGATCCGAACTGCCAGACAGGCCCGTATGGCCCGACAGACTGATATGGCCTGACAGGGCCGAGAGATCCAAACCGCCCAATAGACCCAAGAGACCCGAAAGGCCGAAAAGTTCAAAAAGCCCGACATGCCCTAACAGCCCGACAGAACCGAAGGGTCAAGAAGTCCAAAGGTCGCGACGCAATGAACGATCCGACAGACTCGAGAAGTACAAAAAATCCGACAGGCTTGAACGGTCCCGTATGGCCCGAGAGATTCAAACGGCCCGATAGATCCGAGAAACCTGAAAAGCAGCGAAGTCCTAAAGGCCCGACGGCCTGAACGGTCTGAAAGGCCTGAGAAGTTCAAAAAGCCCGACAGGCTCGAACTACCAGACAGCCCCGTATGATCCGACAGACCCATATGGCCTGACAGGGCCGAGAGATCCAAACGGCCCGTTAGATCCAAACGGCCCGTTAGACCCAAGAGACCCGAAGAACCGAAAAGTCGAAAAGTCCTGACAGAACGCTCCGACAGACCCGATTAGTTCAAAAAGCTCCGGTCCGAATGGTCTAATTGACCGGACGTAGACACGAAAAGCCCGTTCTCAAGCGCCTCAGCAGTCAGCTGTAACGTAACTTAAAAACTAGCAACCCCACGAAAAAATGTTTTAAATGTCTAAATCGTAGATCGTTGTATGAGCAAGCTGAATGATCTCGTACAGACCTAAATAAATTGAGATTAGAACCCGCAGATTAGTTAGAAAGAAATTCTCGAGAATAATGCATAAAATCAGTCATGGTTGTAATTATAATAATTAGCAGATTGACTTTCGATCACTGAAGAAAAGCATGCATGAATAATCACAAAATTGAGTTCCAAATCGGTAATTCCATACACACGTTCGGACTTGTTCGCATATTTTATGCAACGCATCAAAAATCTCAAGCACAACCTGAATGCCGCCGAGACACATTTTGCTCCGATCAAGACTTATCACACACGCTCCGTCCACTGGTGGTCCTAGGACTTTTATCGGGTGTTGCAGCTTTCGTAAGATTTATCTCGTTATTTCACTGGAATAGAAGCTTACGTAAAAGTAGAAGCCAACAGCATGATAGTTTGATAAAAGAATCGACATTAATGTAAAGATAAAAAGAAATTCCAGTATTTTTAATACCAGGTAATAATTCGGTGAAGTTTCAATTTTACCTTCAGATTCTTCAAGGGAATTTACCAAAGTTTTACACAACAAACCAACAATAAAACGCAACCATTCGCCCATCATCGCTCTGGATCATACAACTGAGCAGTGTTTGCTAAAATAATTCTTTTGGTGATTTGAGAATAAGAATTTATATAAAGCGTTGAAAAAGAAAATAAATCCTCCATTACATCCCATTGCACACCAAATGCCGTATGAGTTTTTTGAAAGTTTAAAACATTAGACACTAATCCTTATTAAACGTGGGAACAATACTACAGACTGTGCATGCATACAAATATTTAACAGGATTAAGTAGTTTTTATAGTGTAATTGCTATTTAGGGCACCACATAAGAGACAACAAAATATTGAAATCATACACATATTAGAAGGGAATACTGCGGGGTTAGAAAAGGAAGTACTTGGCATGAAAGTGCGATGGAAAATACGCTCCTCCGTCTTTAGACGCATTCCCCACAATCGTCTCAAATGACACCCGCACCAAGGATAGAGACTACTAGTCTCTAACAAAGTTCAGTGCATGCTCCCAAATCTTAAGGCACGTATTTTCTTATTCACTTTTCCTTGCATCTTACTTTGTTTGTTGGCAAGTTGGTTGGGGTATGTTTTTATACAAGCAGCCGCAGTATTTCCGTTTAATATGTATATGATTGAAATAAACTAGAATTGCTACTCCAACCCTAGGCCCACCCTCTGGCGCTTCGCGACCCCAATCGCAGCAGACGCATTCGGCATTCGACTTTTTAACCCTTTCGGAATAGAAATGAATCTAGTTGCCGATCGGAATGCTCTTGTTTGCAAAATGTTGTACTTGGGTCTCCACCACACCAACATGGATGGCTGAAGACCTAACTTCACACTCCGTTATCATCTGTACATATTTTAAGATACCGAGTGAAAGTTACAGTATGGGATATCGATTCAAAAAATTCAAGTTGTCGAAAAACTATAACCTTTAACACTGTACATTAAACATAGTTTTGTTTATCTGGCTTCCAGTTAGGAGGTAGATTGTAAAATGATTCCAAAGACGGGTCTTCCGTTAACACTCTCGACAGTGTTAAATATGATGACGAGTAAGCCAAATGTTGATAGCTTGTCCCTGGTCGGACTTTATCTTCCATTAACCTCTATAAAAACTCTATTAGCCCCCTTCCTGAAATATGGCACACCTGTCAAAAAAAACCAAAAGACTGTCGGCCCCGCACCCATCTTCTGAAATCCATTCTCCCACCACACCCAACAGTTCCAGTCCCTTCTCGATAGGACCAACTGTTTCCGATATACACGATATCAGTCGAGAAAACAAAAAACTGCTGATCGTGTCCGGAACGTTTGAAAACGCCTCCCCCCACATCCAACAGCCCGGAGTTAGAAAAACAAAAGACCTTGTTAGGAGGACTAAATATCACTACCGCTCTGGCCACTCCCTTCATTAACCTTTTTGAAATGGCTAGATGTCCGTATGGCTCAGGCTACGCCTACAAACGGGTCACCTTTGGTGGCTCCAGGTCGGGCTTCGCCCTTCATTGTCCTTGTTAAGAGAATCAATGTTACTTTGGCTCGGGTTACGCCCACAAACCGGCAACCTGCAGTTGTATCAGCTTTGGCTTCGCCTTCCATTAACCTTGTGAAGACGGCTAAATGTTACTATATAGCCAAACCAAACAACGCTTGTTTCGAGAGCCGTCCTAAGCACAACGCATTGGAAAGAATAAACCTAAAAAGGATCTTTTGAGAATTCCTCGTGCCTTTCGAACCCTATTCCGCGTCGCCTGTTCCCAAGTTTGGCACTTTGCCAGCTCTCTCCTTTGGAAGACGGCCCTCGCTACACCCGTCGATCCCGCGCTCATAAGGAGATACGTATCAAAGTTTCAAACAAAATGCGTCCCAAATTCGTGACTCACCATTGGGACATTAGAAACCGTAAGAGATACGAAATCCGTTAAATTAGAAAAAACTTGCTTATTTTGAAGATCAATTTAGCGATGTTTTTGTTTTTTCAAAAAGGTTCACAGATTACTAGCTAGCCGATTTTTCTTTAAAGTGAAATATCTCAGGAACGCGCAAAAATAGAAAAGAACAATAAAGAGGGGGCCTTAGAGAATTGACTCCCGAACACAAACAAATCATTTTGTGTTACTCTGGCGATGAAACATGAACGCAAAATCTTTTTAACGGAACGCCTACTTGATTTTCATATTGATGAATAGCATGTTTTTAATGTTTGTCGGCGATATAATGTTCGACATAGTTATTTTTCGTCTTACTAAGTTATGAAGTGAAAACCGTTTGCATCGTAGTGTGCCATAACATCAGCCACACGAGAATAATGGACTTGATCGTAAAAATTGCTTTTGTCATGCAACAATTGCTACAACAAAAGAAATACGCTTTTAAAATGTTTTACAGGGCATTAACAAATACCCTCAAATACATCAGATTAGCAGCTAGCTAGTATTTGTTAATGCCCTGTAAACACATTTCAGAAGCGTATTTCTTCTGTTTTAGTAATAGTTGCATAACAAAAACAATTTATTTAATGAAAATCCACAGTTATTATGTAATTGATCATTATCGTAACGCTTTTTTAAGGTTGATCATGCTATCGAGTAATTTACATCAGTTGTTTCTGAAGATCTTACTAAAACAGCAGATTCTCCTTTAAGAGAAGCTCATAGATAAGTTAGTTTTTGAACATTTGAAATTGTGAATTGTGAATCAAGGAACTAAATGTATCATAAAATTCCCTTCACAAGGTAAAGGTGTCATCAAAGGTAGGCACATTAATTACAGGTAATTTCACTGAAAGTTGTTGATCATGAGAGTTTGATGTAGTGTTAGTATTCAAATTGGAGTGTGCTTGAACATCTTGCGAAACCAATTTACTATATTCTTATAAAGTTATTTTTAGCACAACTAAGAGTTTTGTAAAGTTTCGAGTTCTACACAATGTTAAGATTTTCTGGAAGTTCAATATATGTTGAAGCTCATAAAATAAATTATATAACTGTTCGCTGCTGAAGATTTTGTATTTCAATGCCACTTACATTTTTAGCATTGTCTTGATATGAATTTCTCAGATGATGTTAACTACGCTTTGAGGAAACCTATTCTATAAGCATCCTTCTTGATTTTTTTGATGTTTGATACTTGCTAATAAATAAATGGAATAAACTCACACTAGGCAATATTGTAGTCGTGTGACGTTTGCTTCGAGTGACGGATCGACCAGTCAGACATACAAATGAGCGTCGCTTGTATTGATACAAAATAATTTCCAGTCTGAACGATCGCTCTTTCATTTCAGCGTTTCCTATTCAATAATTACTAGGCAGTTTTCATAATCAATAGGTTATGTTTGGACTTTTTAAAGTCCCGCCAAAATACAATTAATTAGGTTCGTATGAGAAACCTCATTGCAATTTTGATATCTAATGACTTTATTTTTGTTAAATAGATTTCTTCAAATTACGGTCGGATCTGAAATCTACTTTGTATAATCAACATGGTTAATTCTGGGATTCGGTTAACTATCTTTGTTGATGTATTTTGAAATCATTACATTCTATACAGTATTTTCTAGACATTCCTTGTAAAAATCCCATTTTAATGGCATAATGATCTAAAAATTCCAGCTTCAATTTAAAAAGTATAAAAAGGGTCGAAAACCATCGATTATATCTAATCTACTATAGTTAATTCTACCCATTTGAACTACCGCGCAAGATGTATTTTTTGTCATTACTGAAGCGTGTTTCTTGCGATTTGACAATCATCATTCAATTAACGAATTTTAAAGCGAATAGTTGCATTTTATTGTTAGTTTCTTTGGTGTAAAATTTTGGTAAATTCCCTTAAAGAATCTGAAGGTAAAATTAAAACTTATCATCACATTATTACCTGGTATGAAAAATATTCAAATTTTTCCATAGGGAAACATCTTTTGGCTGGTATTTGTTTGGAATTATTTCGGT
>VTPC01006950.1:476376-489366 GCA_011009095.1 Ignelater luminosus | reverse complement strand
GACAATAAAACGCTTCAAAAGCAAAATGAAAATAAATGGTAATATTAGTCGTGGTGATGGAATTCGAGTGGAAGAAATAAGACACTATCTTTAACCTTTAAGAAAATTGTACAGGGTAGAACAAATCAGAGGTGAATCTTAGAGAATTAAAACAATCTAGAATCTGCTATTTTGTTAAATAATTGTCAAAATATTTTTATAAATAATTATCAAGGTTGATTTAAACTAATCATTTACACTTAATTTAAAATTTGCTTTACCATTTAATTTGTCATTAACAAATGCTGATTTATACTCACTCCACTAAATGATTTGAAAATTTGAGGTTATGGCTAGCAACGTATTTTTCTTTTACATTTTAACTTTAACTCAAAGTAGATGCTTTAATTAGCATAAAGCTTATCTCTTAAATTAAATGTTAAATGATCTAGTATAAACTAACTCATCTTGTTGTTATGTAGCTGATCATTGTTTGATGTCATATTTGTCCTTTTTATTAAATAATAACTTCTAAATTAACTTGGTGTCTTTTATTAAAGAGCAAATTGAAAAGGTCATACTGGTACCAGAACTTTATTAAACCTAATGCAGGATTGCAAACATAAAACGCATTCTTTACAACGGATAATAATAGTAACCTCACTTTCTGTTGTGATTCTGCGCACTTACTTTTCTGTAATTTCTTGAACATTTCCTATACAGCATTTAATTTACTACTAATACTTCTATCTATAAACATTAATAATTCATTATAGTTTTACTGAGATATAAAATATAGAGCTAGAGCTGGAGCAGCACCACTAAACAAAAAGAGGTAGATGGCAGAGTTAACGTGTTTTACCCTCCATTAACATTTTTGACAGAGTTAAATACAATGACGATTTAGTCAGAAAAGAATCGATAGTACCCGTATTTCCAGAAAGCCATTCGCCTACCACATCTAACACTCCAAATTGCAAATCGATACGACCAGCCGTTCCTGAAATACAACAGAAGTATAACAAAAATAGTTTAAACGCCGCTTCTTCATCACGCTTAACTATCAAAGTTACAATTCAATAGAATCAGATGTTCGTGAGATACAGGATATCTGTTTAAACAAAAAACACTCAGTGGTACCCGGAACTCTTGAAAGCCATTTCCCACCACGGCTAATAGTCCAAGTATCAACTCGATATGCCTAGCCGTTCCCGAAATACGGGATATGTGTCGAAAAAATAAAAGACGATCGGTGGTGTCAAGATTGTTTAAAAATCGTTGCTCTACCCTATACAACACTCCAAGTCTCACCTCAACAGCACCAGCTGTTCCTCAGATACAGGATATCCATTGAAAAGAAAAACAAAAAACGATCGGTGGTGCCCGGATCATTTGAAAGCCATTCTCCCACAACAGCTAACGATCCAAACCCCAACTCCGAAATACGGGATGTGTGTCGAGAAGACGATCGGTGGTGCCCATAACACTTGAAAGCCTTTCCCCTACCACAGCTATTAGTTCAAGTTCCAACTCAATACGACTAGCCGTTCCCGAAATACCGGATATGTGTCGAAAAAAACGATGATCGTTGCTCTATCCCACCCAACAGTTCAAGTCCCACCTCGATAGCACCAGCTGTTCCTGAGATACAGGATATCTGTCCGGAAAAAAAAACAAAAAGCTATCGGTGGTGCCCGGAATGTTTGAAAGCCATTCCCCCATCACAGCTAATAGTCTAAGTTCCAACTCGATACGACTAGCTGTTCGTGAAGTACGGGATATGTATCCGGATCGTTTCAAGGTTGTTGCTCCACCCCATCCAGCAGTTCAAGTCCCATCTCGATAGCTCTAGCTGTTTCTGACATACAGAATATCTATCGAACAAACAAAAGACGATCAGTCCGATTCAAAATAAGAACCAAACAGAAACGTCGATGGCCGGCGTGCAGTTCAAACACCCGAGCACCTCCCTCTTCGATCTACGGGACAAAACGAAAAAACAAGCCTAAATACGACGATGGGTTCCGAAGATGTGAACTATCTATTTGAAAACAAAATAACAAACACAATACGGTTGTCACGATGTTTCCGGTTCCAAAAGGTTTCCCGTATAAAAGTCTTCTAAAAGTAAAAGTGGCCGGAGGCGAAGGACACATTTGTGTAGCGTCCACCGTTCGGGATTACTTTTGTTTACACGCATGTCGTGCTTTGCCTTCCAACATGCCAATCAACGTCGGTGGCTAAAGGTCGGTTTCACCCTAGCTTACCTACTCTACATCTTTTTATGAAATTGAGTAGAAACCACAGTACACTAACTAACACAAAGCATTTGGTTTCCTTTTAACTGGTACACTAAAGTAAGATTTCAAAATGACTTCCAAACAACCAACGGGCTTTGCCCTCCATTAACTTCCTTAAGCTAAGCTATTTAGCTCCTGTTCTGGTTTAACTTGGTCATTAACAAAATACGATGATTTCTCCTGAGATGGACGTTATTTGTCAAAACAACAAAAGATTATCGGTGGCTCCAATATAATCTGAAAACCATTCCCCCCCCCACCAATCTTATTACAAACGATGGTCCTAGCTCGGTCTCAATCCTCGGTTCACTGTTGTCTAGTTCTTAGAAATCGTTATTAACTTCCTTAAGACATGGAGACTCTTCTTCCATTAATCCTTTTAGAAAAGCAACACTTTAATAGCCATTCGGGCTTTGCTGAATGTACCTACGATTCGGATTACGCCCTCGCCTTGGTTGGATTTCGCCCTCGATTAAATTTGTTAAGACGGATAAATGTCACTACGGTCGGGGCTACGTCCTCGCATGGTGTCCTTTGGTTGGCCTTTACCCACCGTTAACCTTCTTGGGAGAGCTGAATGTCATTACGGCTCAGGATACTTTTGGTATATGCTAGTCGAGCTTTACCCTCTATTAGCCTTCTTGAGAAAGATCAATGCGCCGACCGCTCGGACTATGCCCTCCTACGGACCACCTTCAATAATCCCTGGTCAAGGTTTGCTTTCCATCAATCTTGTTAGGGAAGCTAAATGTCACCACGGCTGGGACTATGCTGTCGGACAGTCTTCCCTAGTTGGATTTTTCTCTACATTAACCTTCTTGAAAGACTTAAATGTCACTACGACTGGGACTACGCCATCGCAGGTGTTAATTAAAAAATGCTTTAAACTTGCAGTTATTTTCTTTTTTAAATATAACTAGCTAATTAATATTTGTGTCGAAAGAATTGTCGCGAGTACTAGGTCCTCTTTAAATAAAGCTTTCAGTTTTGAGTGGTCAGGTTTACTTGAGATTTGTTCCTACACCATGCTTGCTTTTTTTCTTCTTATGATTGTTTGCCTGTAACTGTAAGATGCAACAGGGAGGAAAAATCACTTTGTTTCCTGTCGGGAGGGGAAAATTACTTTGATTCCTGGAAAGATAAAATGGAGGCCGAAAAAGCTTGAAAATGAAATCAACAATCAAATGAATTTTGTTGTCGGGTTCCGGACCATACCCGCGTTATGCGCATATCTTTTTATAGGCCTCCCTCATCACTCAACCAACGCGCTCGCTTGTTAAAACAGCGGAATTGCGATATTTACATTACAGCATATTGCATTCTATTAAAAATTAATAATAAAGTGTAATACGTTAATAAGACGTAAATTAAGTTAGTCCTATCTGGTGCACTGTTTAATTAAGAGAATTAAAATCATCTGGCAAGATGATAAAAGCACAAGTAAAAAATAATTGAGTCATTACCCTGTATGAAAATAACCGATCGTGCTAAAATATAACCAATGGCGTTCATTTTTCACTAGTTGGCGGTGTTGTCAAGTTAGATATTCCATCCTGAACACTAAGGATGGTTCTGTTCTAGCCTAATCTCGATTAATTCAATCTGTATTAAGCTTCTTTCTTAACTATTGTCACTGCCGAAAAACAGAGTGCCATTTAGAAAACTGTTTTTGTTATAACTTAAAAACAATTGAATAAAGCAAAAATCTAAAATAGTTACTTTACTTTAAATAAGGTATAAAAGATTTCTCAACAATTACTGTAATCGATAATTTCCAACGCAACTATACGAACCAGCAAAGTAAATTTCGACATAATTTAAATCAAAAGGAACAAAATAAAAATTACGTAACATTTCTTTTCACGCTATATACATAGATGTATTTAATTAAATTAAGTTAAATAAATATCCTAACTCGAAAAGGCTTAATGATTACGTTTCATTAGAGATACGTATATTAGAATGTAGAATTAATTGGTCTGTCTCGCCTTTTACGGTTATTAAACGCAACCCTGCTAATACGATTACATAAATTACGCCTTTATAGTTGTAAGAATGATAGATAACGTTTTGGTTAATCTCTAACTTGTATTTTCAGAAATGTACATTTAACAGTTACAATTTAAAACACATTTAACATTTGGTCACATGGTATTATTGCAGATACGTGCTTTTTCGTGAGTCACTTTGGCAGTTATTTTACATAGATTGTCACATCGATACAAAGTATAGTTACAATAAACAAGTTTTAATTTTTGCATCAAATTGATTTGTTTATTGTATGTAAATATGACAACATTTAAGTTTTTTTATTAGTAAGATTATTGTACTTTTAATGATAAAAATAAATTGCATATCGGCATATGCAGATGCATATTTCGAACGTTTTTCGAAATGAAGGCATATTCAACGGTTTTTGAAATTAAATGCATATTTTAAGGATTTCACAAAAAGCATGCATAGTTTACAGCATTATATTAAGGTTAGCTGTGCAATTTCTGTGCAAAAAATGCATGGTGTTGTTAGAAGTTAATAATTCTTTACGTAATTATGACTCTAAAGATTAACAAGAAATTCAATGTGATCATCCCAAATCAAGTACGTTTTAAAGATATTTTTCTCAATATCAGCCATGGCACCGCTGTCAGTTCTAACCTAAATGTAAAATTAACTTAAACACTATCTGTGAAGACTGAATACAGCTTGGAAATGTCGAATTTTCGTAGCCGAGCCTCGTGTAAAAGGATCGTGAACAGCAAGCATTTAGAATCATTAGTCACTTGTAAGAACAAGAAACACCAATTAGTTAATTTTTGTTTGTGTAGAACATTAGTACAGAGCGATCAAGAAAAACATTATCGCGGTCGCCTTTGGAAAATTGATGTGCACTTGTTAATTGTCAAGATCTTGTCAAATATTGTATTAAATTTGTCTAAAATTGACTTTTTGGTTTAAAGTTTTGTGTAATAAAAAAATAGTTATTTATGCAACAAGTGAGTAAAGTGTATCTTTTTTTCATGAGAAGGAAAGTTTGCCGCTCGAGTCGTAGGCGAGTGCGCAAATCTGCCGAGTGAAAAAAGTAACTTTACTCACGAATTGCATACGAAACTTTTTTCATGTTCGTAATAAAAATCAAGAACTACCTACTTCAATAACAGCTTTCTCGACGCGTCACATCGATGCGTTCTAATTTCTGACAAATGCCAGTGTGTATCATAACAACGGCAGCCTCCTATGTGTTTAAATATTTTGCGTTAAAAAATGACACGTTGCGATACTTTTTTCACTCAAATGCGTGAAAAAATGAACCGTTATGGCACTTTTTTCACGCTTTTATCTCGATGAAACAAATGCATCCTTTATAAACGAAAATTAATGAAAAATGTTGCACTTTTTTTAACGAACGTGAAAAAAAGTTTGTTATAAACAAAAAGTTTATTTATTATGGTCAATCTGAAGACGGCAAGTGTTTAAAGTATTCTCAAAAACGAACCACAAAATCAGACAGCTAATATTGTCATTTATTAAACTATGTTTGCAGCTATAATATTTTAAGCGCGACGTATGTTTTTAGTTTCAAAACTGTCCGCAATAAGGTTTCTTGCTGATCGCTCGGTATTATCTTCCTTGAAACACTCCTTAATAAAAGTAACGCCACATTTTAGGTAGTATTTTTATTTTAAGACGATCTACCCTTAATGTCTCGTAAACAAATGAAGATAATAAATAAAAAATGCACGATTAACTCAATCATAGATGTCACTGTGTTCACCCCAGCACATATAACTTCAAAACCTTAAATAGTCTCCCTTCATTTACCATACATTGATGAAAACAAAATTAAAATCGACCTACTTGATGGAAAGTTATGGTACAAAACGTGTCGTTTTAGTGATGAATTTAAGTCGTGTTTGCCACGCAAATATACGCATTACAATCAACATGTATGAACGTAAACACCACCTCTAACTGAATAATGTAAACTAAGCCATAGATTTAAAAACAGATTACTAAAAGTTTAATTAATAGGAAAACGATGATAATTTTGTTGATAAAGACAACAAATTATTGAAATAGACTAGAGCTGGCGCAGACGAACGAGATCTCCGCTAACGTGGAATGTCGTACTTGATCCTCCATCACACCAACGTGGATGGCTGAAGGTCACTTCGTTATCGTCTGTACATGTTTTAAGAAACTGAGTAGAAGTTACAGTATAGAATTTCTAGGGCAAGAAATCTAAGATGTCAAAAAACTATAACAATTAACGTTGTACATTAAACATAGTTTTATTTATCTGGTTTCCGTGTAGGAGGTAGATTGCAAGATGATTCCAAAGGGTGTTAAATACGATGACGACTCTATCGACCACCTTTACTGACTTCCTTCACTGAGCCGCATGTCGTGACGGTGTTAGTTATGACGTTGCACGGATCACCTTCGGTTAGCCCTGGTCGGACTTCGCCCTGCATTAACTTCCATAACTATTAGCCTCCTTCCTGAAGTATGGTATACCTGTCGAAAAAAAAACAAAAAATGGTCCCTATTGTTCCATCACACCTAAGTCCCAGTTCCTTCTTAACAGGACCAGTTGTTCCCGATATACAGGATATCTCGTCCTTGTCGTCTATCCTAAAACTCAAAGTCCCATTTCGACAGGACCAGCCATACCTGAGATACAGAATATCCGTCAAAAAAAGCAAAATACTGCTGATCATGCCCGTAACGTTTGAAACCACCTCCCCCACCACACCTAACAGTCTAGGTTCCATCTTGATAAGACCAGCCCTTCCTGAGATATGGCTTGGGCTACACGCCCCTATTAACCTTGTTAAAACAGCTAAATGTCACCACGGCTCACGCTACGCTCTAGCACAGGCTGCCTTCGGCGAGCCATATCGGGCTTGGTCCTCCATTGACCTTTTTAAGAGAGCTAGATTTTACTATGGCTCGGGATACGCCCATAAACCGGCAACTTACGGTAGCCTCAGTTAAATGCCACTATGACCAAACCAAGCAAATCGTTTGTTTTAAGCGCTATCATAAGCACAAACCGTTCGAGAGAATAAACCGAAAAAATATCTTTCGAAAATTCCCCGCGCCGCCGTGTCCCAAATTTGGCACCTTCCTAGCTCCACGCGACATCCGCCGACGCCGCGCTCAAACGAAGATGCGTATTAAAGTTTCTGCGGAAGCAAGTTCTTCGATCATTTAGTATACAGTGTATCCCAAGTTCGTAGCTCACCATTAGCATCGCCGAAACCGTAACAAATACGAAGTTCGTTAAATTAGATAGAAAAAAGCTATTTTGGATATGAATTTAATGATGCCCTTTTTTCAAAAAAGTTCATGGCTTACTAGATAATACCAGCTAAAAACGAAATTACTTGATTTCTTTTAAAGTGAAATATCTCAGGAACGCGCAAAGATAGAAAAGAACGACAAAAAGAGGGTTTTAGAGAATTGACTCCCGAACGCAAACAAATCATTTTCTCTATCGTTTTTTGTTTCACTTAGGCAGTGGAACATGAACGCACAATTTTATTAATGAAACGCCTACTAGATTCTCATACTGATGAATAGCGTAGTTTTAATGCTTTTTAGCGATATAAGGTTTGACATGGTTATTCTTTTGTGTTACCAAGTTATGAAGTGAAAACAGTTTTCATCGTAGTGTGCCATGACATCAGCCACTAGCTAATGTTTGTAAAATACCCTGTAAAACATCTTGAAAGCATATTTCTTTTGTTTTAGTAATTGTTGCATAACAAAAACAATTTATTTGATAAAAAGCCACAATTTTTATGTTTGGTGTCATGGCACACTACGATGAGAATGATTTTCACTTTATAATTTGGTGAAGCAAATGAATAACTATATTAAACCTGATATCACCAAAAAGTATTTAAAACGGGCTATTCGGTAATATAGCAATGAAGTAAGTGTTGTATTAAAAAAATCTTGCGTTTACGTTCTACCGCCGAAGTAAGACAAAAAGAGATCACGAAAATGATTTGTTTGTATTCAAAAATAGATTCTCTAAAATCCCCCTTTGGCGTTTTTATTCTATCTTTGCACGTTTCTGTGATATTCCGCTTTATCGGATAATTTTCTTTTTAGCGAATATCTAGTATGCCGTTAGGTTTTTTGAAAAAACAAAAGCATCACTAACTTAATCTCCAAAATCGGCAACTTTTTTCTAATTTAACCGATTTGGAATTTCCGTCTATCAAATTTAGCAGGTGGTAATTTACATAATTTTTTTTAATGAAATTTTGTCATCTACCCAACTGACATTAACAGAGTTTCCTTTGAAAATGCTGTGAGAAGCGGAAATTTCAATAAACTAAAAAACACATGCTATTTCTTTAAGGTGCGGAATCAAAAGCACCACCTTGTATAAAGATCAACAGTTCATACCCAGGAAATGTCTACTAAAATGAACAACGATACAGAAGATTACTGGACCCACATCACACACTACAAAGTAAGACTATAATCTTTAGGATGTCTAATTCTGATCACCTTATAAAGGTTCAAGTCTTCTCGTGCTTAAGGGTTTAGCAAAGGACGCTGTGGCCATCTTCTATTTTTCTCTATTTTCCCAAAAACTGGTATTTATAATTATTTGCTTAGGTAACTCTATTGCAGAAGGAATCAGATGTTTCTGTCGGTAAACCTTACATTCAATGCGTCCTCTTATTTTAAATTTTATTTATTTATAAAGAATATAGAATTTCAAGCCTATAAGTACAAATATTGAGTAACAGATGCAATTTTAGGTCGCGAATTATAAAAAATAAATATATTGCTGTGAGTAGGATCCGAAATTACTTCTAGTAATGAAATTTGAAGTAAGTATGCAAGTGATTTAATAAGGTCACTAGCAATTGTATCAGATAATCGGATAGAATTGTAGAAAATGTGAAAGCTTGTATTGGTCGTAAACATGTTGGGATCGGACGTAAAACCTCCGATGCTGAGTATTTACGTATAAAACATTCCGTTTCAAAAATGAAATAAGTGTATTTGCATATTAGTAGCACAATTAAACGATAAACTAAACAACACTAAACTTAGAAAAACTATGAACTTACTACTGCCGATCGACCAGATATTTGAAATAAGTGTTCCGGGATTCGATTCGGCCAACTTCACCGCTTTTCAAAGAACAACGTGGAATAATAACCTTCATCCATGTCCTAAAAATCACACTAAAACGTACGTTCCCGCGCAAATAACGAAAAACCAAAAATAATTTTTACCTTCTTTTTACTATGGTTAAGGTTACGAGTCGATAGGACGTACAGTTTCGGTACTAACACCGAAAAACAAAACAACGACGAATTACTAAAAAAATTCAAATATGCATATCTCCGAAAGTCCTCCTCCCATCTCGACCGAATTTCTAGGAAAAGTGGTCAGGAGTTCAGGAGTTCAGGGAAGATAAATCTTAAATTCCTAAATTAATTGCCACTAAACAACGGAGGTAGGGAAGCTTGAGCAAAGTAGAGCCTCCCACTTCGTTTCGAAAGTCCTTTTTAAAAATCCAAAAATCCGTTTAGGAAACCTTCAACGAGACGCCCGTGGGCACCCGTGAGCATAGATCAGCACTCTGCATTGCAATTTTCGCCGTTTTTGGTTTTTCTTGTTTTTATCCTGAAGGTGGCCTCCTAGGAGAAAAACAAGAACCTTCTTTTTGCTCCCTTCGATAGTACCAACGCCGAGTGGCTAGCACCTCGGGTAACGACATCGGAAAGGTCCGAAAGAGCCCGAATTTACTGTTTTCGCCGGAACCCACACCTGGAATGGACTCACGCCACTGGTAGACACCCAGGAAGGTTTGTCGTTTCGAAAAAGATCTCAGCTGAATTGGACCGTCGGTTTGGAAGTTACAAATCTTTTAAGGGAGCATCGCGGCATTCCATGGAGAAAAAGTGCGAAGTTAACCGAATCGAGTCGGGTTTCTTCGAGTAGGTAGAGAAACACTCCCACAACATAAATCTCGAATATAACGTCAGTTAAACCATCCGGACGGTTTTGGTGAGGATTACAAGATTTGCAAAATATCCCAACAGTTTCTGGGGAAAATTGGGTGTTTTTCGGTTTACGTCCGAAAATCCTCTCTCCGTAGGACAGCGAAAACCAGAATCCCGTACCCCTTATAGTTTTAGATCTAGCAACCCTCCTAAGTTCGACCTGTCACGCCCTCTAGTGACCGAACTGGAAAAAGTGAGAAATCGGTTCAAGCGGCATCGGGCGCTGATGAAGGCGACCAATCGACATACCAAACAACGTTTCGATATCTTTGAAAATTTCGATTTTTTGTTTTCAGAAACTTCAAAATTTCCAATTTTGACCTCCCTTGCCTCCCTCCTGTTTGGCATTTAAAAAAAAGGCGCCAGACTAAGACTCCCATAGTCTCGTCCAAATGCAAGAGCGAACATGACTATGTACATTATTAGTTTACTATTATGAGAGTAACAAATTCATGCAAGGTAATTCAAAATATTGCTTAGTCTCAATAAAGCGATTTTTGAAAACGCAACACGGTACTCTTAATTTGTCGATTAAGGTCAACTAGAACTAGTGCGGACGGATTTCTGCGATAGCTGCAACACCTTTCGGGGCTGTCACGTCCACATCTTCTGAAAGCCATTCTACCACCGCACCCAATGATAAAAGTCCCATCTTTATAGGACCAGCCGTTCTTGAGATACAGGATATCTGTCAGAAAAGACAAAACGCGGTCGGTGATGAGATCTTTCTAAAGGTGTTCTGTCGCATCAGTCGAAGTGCGAACTCGATCGTTCCAGCTTTTTCCAAGATCAGTTGAGAAAAATAGAAAAACAAAGGGCGATCGCCCGATGTCGCTACGACGATCCGTTCTGTTGGGACATGCCCCTCTCGGAAAAGAGACAAAACATGTTTCCAATTACAAAACAACAAACGAAAGCCCAAAAATGGCCGGCTGCGACGCGGTGCGGCGCGGCGGGAACGACGGAGGACGATCGACGCGACGGTACCAAATGCATCTGCAAGTACAGCAATTTTCAAAAAACAGAAAACAACACTTCCAATGTCAGTAAATGAAAGCATGACCTGTTATGCAGCTTGAAAAGTTCCTTCTTTGTCTTACATGTGGTGATTTGTATATCCTCGTCCTTGTTTCACTTCAAGGATTTTAGATTTCTGAGTTTTTAAAGAAATTTTATTTCACGCATGTTGGTATGTTATCAACGATAATTTGAATAATTTATTTATTTATCGGACTATCAACGTGAGATTTTCAAACTTTATAAATAAGAGTCCGCTCTAGCAACTCATGCTAGAACCGAATGAACAGACTATCTCGTACGCCCGCCAGTAGCATACAGTTTGGAAGACATTTAGGAATTAATTCAAAACAGCTTGACGCAATCGGAATTTGCTCAGCACCATTCACATGAATCCCTCCCCCTTTCTTTAACTTAAAATAATAAAGAATGCAAAGGACTCGTGCGAGAATTTCACCCCCGGATCGCCTTTTCTATCATATTTTGTAAGGATGTTTACAATCTATGCTTCTCTGGTTTCACATACACCTCATCTTGAAGGAAAAAAACAACACTACTTTTGCAATATTATGCAAAATCCTGGCGAGTTGTAGCACACTACCTCAATCACTTGACTACATTTTTTGTTCGAAACGATAACACATGGCCCTACGGGCCATTTCCTTCGGTTTTTACTAACCTTTTACTGCCGTTTTCACAATAAATTTGAATCGATTCTTTAAATAACAAAGTGTTGAGTTTCGTAATTCAAAGAGCGCATATGTGCGGTCTGTAAATACCTGTAAATATGAGAATTATCACGAGTAACATGCGGCATGATCATAATTCAGCAAATACGAAGATCATTAAAAATTTATATATCGATAAATAAAAAGTGAACAATACCAAAATAGTAATAACAGAAAAAAAGGAGAGAAATATTCAAAAATGGATATGAGCAGGATAGAATAAATGTTTCAGCGCATAGACGTACTATGTCCCAAATAAACAAACAATTAGATGCCGTAACCACCGAAATGAATCAACTAAAGAAAGGAAACACAAAACTAAAAGAGCCGCTAATAAAACAATAAGCAAAATTGAAAAACTGGAAAGAGAGATAATGAAAAAGAATATTATAGTAAAGGAAATTAACGACGGAAAAAATGAGGACAACAAAATAAAGAAAAAAATAAAGAAAGTAATGAAAACACTGAAAGATGATTTCGACGAGGAAACTGAAATAATGAAGTGAGAAGAACTAGAAAGTACAATGAAGAGAGAAATAGACCCATATTGGTAAAGCTAGTAAAAGAGAGTGCAAGAGCAAAGATACTAAGCAACACAAAAAAACTTAAAAGGGAGCAGAAACATGAATCGATCAAGAATACCCCAAAAATATTCAAGAAGAAAGGGCACAACTAGTAATTAAAATGAAAGTGGTAAGAAAATAGGAATGTAAAGATACAAAAAAGAGAAAGATAAGCAAAGAACAAGCAAACAAGGAAGAAAGGCAAATAGCAAACTAAAAAGATCACCAGAGGGAAGTCAAACGAGTAAAATTCAGCTTGGAATAAAAAAAACTAACCGGGAAAGATAATAACGGAGACAAGACGCAGAAAAAAACGCGAATATGAAACACGGAAAGAGCAACAAAAACTGTAAGGAAATGGAAT
>VTPC01006950.1:306198-463277 GCA_011009095.1 Ignelater luminosus | reverse complement strand
CTGTTCATCGAACTGATTCTGGTCGAATAGTGGTTTCATTGCCTTTTCGATGTTCACAACCTACATTTGAAAACTCACGGGATATCGCTTTCAAGCGATTCTTCTCTTTGGAAACCTGACTTATTCGTAACCCAACCTTATATTCTCAATATCGCGATTTTATGCAAGATTACCTTGACGCAGGTCACATGGAACTCGCTCCTGTAAATAGTATGACCTCGTCTTCGTATTACATTCCGCATCATTGCATTGTCAACCCAAAGTTTCGTGTTGTGTTTGATGCGTCCTCAAAATGTTCAAATAATTTATTTCTAAATGATTGTCTCTTACTCGGTCCAAAGTTACAGCAACATATAACCTCCACTTTATTAAGATTTCCTTGCACATTGTATGTTTTACTGCCGATATTCGTTAAATGTTTCGGCAAATTCTAATTGCAAACGAACACAAGGATTTACAACGTATCCTCTGGAGGTTTTCTAAGTCGGAACCTGTTCAAGATTATTTTCTCAACACTGTAACTTATGGTGTCAGTTCCTCTCCTTTTTTAGCTATTCGTGCCGTCCTTTTTCTAGTTCAGACTTACGCTAAACAATACCCTGAAGCTTCCAAAGTTTTAGAATCAGCCATGTATGTGGATGATATAATGACTGACAGTGATACTCTCTCAGAAGCGCTCAAACTTCAACACGATTTAAGAGAACTTCTTGAAAAGGGTGGGTTTGAACTTCGCAAATGGGCTAGTAACTACCCTTCTCTATTGTCTCATCTCCCCTCCTCCTTCTTGCAATCTAGTTCATCTTCTTTGGATTTGGATGATAGTAACTCCATCCTTAAAATTTTAGGGCTTTTTTGGAATCCTTCCCGGGATATCTTCTATTATAATGTCTCTCTCTTCAATAAACCTTGCACTAAGCGTACCTTGCTCTCCGAGTTAGCTCGAGTGTTCGATCCCTTGGGTTTTCTCGTACCTTTAACTGTTACTTTAAAGCTTCTCATCCAAACATTATGGACTTTAGGTAGTGATTGGGATGCCCCTCCGCCTGAGCATATCTCCCAATCTTGGGCCCAATTTAGATCAGAGATGCCTGAGCTAAGTCAGTTGTCTATTCCTCGTCATGTCCTCTCTTCTCAATATTTATCATGCTCAATCCACGCATTCTGCAATGCGTCTGAAAAGGCATACGCTACAGTTATTTATTTACGAATCATAGAAGCTGAGGACAAAATATTTACTCGTCTACCATACGCTAAGGCAAAGGTAGCTCCTCTCAAAAGGATATCTATTCCTAGGCTTGAACTTTGCTCTGCCTTGCTGTTGTCTGATCTGATAGCAGTTAGTCTTATATCTGTCCACAGATGCATTTATTGCTGCTTTGCGTCGCCTTATAGCTCGACGCGGTCGCTGCTCAGATATTTACAGCGACTGCGGTACAAATTTCGTTGGAGCTTCTCGACAGCTTGACATGATGAAGTCATCTGCGAAATCAGAAGGAATTCGTTGGCATTTGAATCCTTCTGCCTCCCCCAATTTTGGAGGACTCTTTGAGGCTGGGATTAAATCAGTCAAAACTCATTTCCATCAGGTAGTGGGTGATCAGATTCTCACGTATGAAGAATTTTATACAACATTGGTACAAATCGAAGTCGTTCTTAATTCTAGACCACTTTGTCCTCTGAGCTCTGACCCTAATGACCGTTCTGTTCTCACCCCCGGTCATTTTTTGACCCTAGAATCATTAAACTCTTTGCCTGATCCAAATTTGGGGGATTTAAAGTTAGGACATCTTTCTCGATGGCAACTCGTTCAGAGGTTGCAACAAGACTTTTGGAAGAGATGGCATGAAGAGTATTTGCATACGCTTCTCCAATAGAACTTGGCACTTTAGTTCTGGTAAAAGACAACAGTTCACCCCCTCTTAAGTGGTTTCTAGGACGAGTCATGGAGGTCCACAGCGGTGCTGACAAGATCATCCGTGTAGTCACAATAAAAACTGCTAATGGTCTTGTTAAACGCCCAGTTTCCAAACTGTGTCTTCTGCCAAACTCATCCTAATTTTTAAGTAGTTGTCAACTCAATTTTATTCATCCTCGCCTCATTTTGTATATAATTTTCATACCCATGTTCATGCGCGATTTTTAAAATGTTTCATTTTGGTGGGCGGTATGTTACGTCCACTTATAGTATGTCCACTTATACCAGGAAGTGGGCTTATCCTTAAAAAAAATCAACTGTCACTCTCTTAAAAAATTATAAAAATAGTATATCTCCCCTTCATTAATCTTAATCTCCATCGTTTCCCGTAAAATAAACTCAAGTGTACCGTGTGCTCGCCTCATTAACAGCACCACGCATCCCTGCTAGCAGGAAGAGGAGGAAAGCGGCAGAACAGCGACCAGGACAATAATTGGTGAGTCTAATTTCCTGGTAGCCTTTTTTATAATATTGTAATTTAAATACTCGCACAAACAGTAGTATTTAGGCAGTGGGCAGTATGTTGACCCAATGGTCGGTTTGGTGGCACATAATAGCGACTTTAAGGCGTTGGTTTTCGGTCGGTACGCTGTGTTGTGGGCACGTGTCGTTCCAGTGAAGTTGGTCAAGTCGCGCATCGGGGCAGATTCAAACTGACGACCTTGATCCGGGCTACCCAGTTTGCGTAGTTGTGATGTCGACCGGGAAGACTGCTTCGGACCACCAGCTCAAGCGATCGACTATCGTTAAGATGCATCCAAATCGAAGTGCTGCAAGCGACCATCAAGTATGAGAAAACCTTACAACGAGCATTTGATCAGCTTGGCGACGTAGAAACCTAACGGTTGCTTTGTATTATGGGTGTACTGCTGTGTGACAGCATCGATGGCGATATCGGAGGCGTTGGTTAAACTCAGAAAGTGTCCTGGACTTGATGAGTCACTAGAGTTGCGCATGCATTTATTGGCGCTTGCAGATGAGCTGCTTTTGAAATTAATTCTCTGTAAAAATCCAGCATCTTTAGGAATCGAGGTAACTCTTTTACGGTGCTCGGGTGTTGAAAATTGCTGATGGTTACCATTCTCGCCGGTAGCTATTGAGATCAGTCGGAGATCGCGTAACCAAAATATTCCATTCTACTGGCTTCGAAAACGCACGTCCTAGTTGCACCGTGGTAGTCTTGTAAGCGTGCAAGCACTGTCTCCGCATGGAGAATATGCTCCACGGAAGTTGCAAACGCAATCACAACATCGTCTATACAGGGTGTTTTGAAAAATGAGCGCAGATATTTGGCAGGCACATTCCTCCATAGAAATTAAGCTTTTTCCATGTATTTTATTTTTTTCAAGTGTACCGTTTCCGAGATACAGGTTGTCAAAGTTTCATTTAAAATCTTTTGTTTTCTCAATATTTCAAAAACAAAATAAGATATCGTGGTGAAATTCTCTGCATACTTTTTGCTCTAAGGTCTCTGCTATCTTACATGGTTTTGCGTTTGATATCTCTATCAGAGGCGGAGAAATGGGGGTAGGCTAGCCTCTTACGCTAAAAGGATTATTATATCACTGAAGAGTTATAAATGTTTTTATTTTCTGAATCAGTGATCGATTTGGAACTAAAAGCTACTCTTGCGTCTTTTCCGTAGAATACATCGTTTTCTAATAAAATCGGATGGCCGATGGTAAGGTCATACGGCATCTCGAAAAAAGGATGCAGTTATTTGTATCACATTCCTCTAGAAAAAATAAGCATTCTTTGCTATATAACTGTTTTCCCTAAAGTGCACCATTTTCGAGATACAAATACATACATACTTTGATACCCTGTACATCGAAGACTATGCGTTTTAGAGAAAGAAGTTGTACGACAAGAAATTTCTAAATTCTGTCGAAAAATGTGATGCGAGTAATTACATCCTGTTATTGGGAAATAAAAAATCTTAAATGAAACTTTGACATCATGTATATCAAAAACAGTGCGCTCTAGGAAAAAACATATGGCAAAAAAGTTTTAATTTTTGTTGAAGAATGCGCCTCCCAAATATTTGTACTCATTTTCAAAATACCCTGTGTACCAAAAACGGTAATCATGTATTTCGAGTACTTTGTCCATAAAACGTTGAAAAGTTTGTGCCGCACTGGATAGACCAAAAATCATCACTGGAAATTCAAATAATTAATGGTGTTGTGACGGCAACCTTTAGGATATCCGATTTGGCGACAGGAATCTGACGAGATTGATTTTCGAGAAAATTGTGCATCCTGCCAGCTGGACCACCAAGTCCTGTATGTGCACAATCTGGTGCAATGACGATGTGTGTGATTTTTTCGGGGGGAGACGGCGAGGCCGATTTGCTATCAGTGCTCCTGTAGTAACTACATGATGGTCTACGGAGTGTTTGTTCCGCGGTAGGACGGCTTCAGGATAGGAACCACTGTCACTTGACAGGGGATGTCCCTGCGCGCATAAGTGTGAGAGCTTATCGAGTAAGCGATTGTTCCACTAGAAATTCGTGCTCGCGCAAAAAGTCTGCTCTTGTATTAGCTTTACGACGCCGGTAATATAAAAGCGTCATTTTAACTCGCGGCGTAGCCCGAAGTTTATCGAAAGCACTGTGGTTACATACGTTGTGACTATTTCGGGACAGTTTGAATCCAGACGGCGTGCGATTTTGATGGATTAGAGTTAGTGACATGGTGAAGACGTCAGAGCCGATGTCGATGAAGAATCATAGGCCGGTGCGCTTCCCTGCTAAAAATAGGCAGGCTGATTAAAGGCTGCCATCAGTAATCACCTCTACTGATGATGATAGTAGCAGCAACCACTATCTTCGAAATGGCTTCTCGACCCGGAACGGGACTGGGGGCATTGATGGATGGTACACATCGAACACTGCTTAAAGCACAGCTGTTGCACCATCTTTCTTAGCGTTGCCACTTGCCGTTCCAGGAATTCCAGCGTTGCAACAAGCTGAGCTGCTGATTGAAGAACTCGCTGGCGTGATCGGTGACTGCTGACTGACGGTAACAATGCCGTATCGTGGGACAGAGCGTCTACCTCCATGATTTCGTCATCTTAGATTTCAATTTTACAAATAAACTGAATAGCAAAGTGTGGTCCTATCACTTGACCAGCTAAGTCACCTGACTTTCCAATTCATAACTCATTATGAACACAATTAAAATTCGGTCGGATTACATCACGTTGACGTCTCGCTACAAAGCTTTTTTCTTTTAAATCTCTTGAAGTAAGAAGGGTGCGACTTGTCACTAGGTGGTTGGCGTATGAAATATCGTGCACCAGACGGAATAACTCGGGGAAATTCCAGATTACTGACTCCTTTCGATTGTTGTGTTTCGTTAAAACAAAGAAAAATTCAAATTTTATTTATTTTAAAGGATTTTCTTTTATCTATTAATTTAACAGCGAATTGTTGCGTTTTATTGTTATTTTGTTTTGTGTAGAATTTTGGTAAATTCCATTGAAGAATCTGAAGGTAAAATTAAAATGTACCATGAAATTACTACCTGATGACATGATGTCCGGCATCATACAGAAACAACACCAGGCTCACCGCTCACCTGTAGAAGTCAGGTTTCTCGGATATCAGGTCAACGCCCACGGAACAAAACTCCTACATGAGAAAGTGTAAGTGACTTCCTTAGACAATTCTTCGATATGATAAACTTCTACTGTTGTTTCCTACCTCACGTTGCGAAAGTACAAGCACTGCTTCACGACATGCTAAAAGGAAACAACAAAACAAAATATTCTCCTCTTAGCTGAACTAAATAAGAGAGAGCCGCTTTCGAGCAGTTTAAAGCATCTCTTGCGGAAACAGTGATGTTATAAATGCACCTCTAGCTCTTGTGCTAGATGCTTCAGATCTTACAGTCGGCAGTGTTTTGCAACAGTTTGTAAATCATGCATGGCAACCACTCATTTTTTACACTAAAAGACTAAAACCATCCGAGTGCAAATATAGCATACGACGGCGAACTACTTGTTAAGCAGCAAAACATTTCAGACACACAGGAAGGAGATCAATTTAGTGTATTCACGGATCATAAACCGTTAACTTTTGCTTTCAAACAGAAGCTTGATCAGTGTTCTCCACGGTAACTTAGACCTCTCGAGTTTATCGGACAATCTTCAACCGACGTACGTCACATTTTCGGTAAAGACAATGTCGCAGATTCTCTTTCTCGTATTGCGAAAATAACCGCGTCAATTGACTGCCAGGGACTCACAAAATCATAGAACGCAGATTACATCAACTTTTAAATCGACCTACTAGTGTATTAGAGTTGACGTTTATCAACTTGTATTGTGATATTTTTACCAATAGTATCAGACCTTTTACCACACTCCCATTTCTACGTCCCATTTTCGTTAGTACGCAGTCTTTCTCACCCTGGAGCACGTGCTACAACCAAACTCGTTACTTCAAAATTTGTGTGGCCATCCATAAACAAAAACTGCAAAGAATAGTGCAGATGTTGCATATCCTGCCAGCGAGCCAAACTAACCAGACACGTATCCACACCATTAGGTACTTTTGAGACACCTAGTAAGAGATTACTCATATTCATATAGATTTAGTGGACCCATTCCCAATTTCTAAAGGATATAAATATCTTTTTACACGTATCGACCTTTATACCTGCTGGCCGAAAGCATATCTGCTAGAAGACATCACTGCTGAAATCATAGCCAGCACGCTTCTTATAGAATGGATTGCACCGACCAAGGTCGAGAATTCGAATCTGTATTATCAAAGGAATTAAATTGTTTACTTGGTTCGCAACAGCTTCGAACGACACCGTCAATTAAAAGCAGCTATCACGTACCACCAACACGATAGTTGGAGTCGTTTGATATCGCTAATCTTATTGGAAATTTGCACTATCTTCAAGGTGGACATCCGGGCAACAGCAGCAGAACTTGTCTACGGAGAAAACCTTCGATTACCAGGAAAATCCATAACGCAAAATAAGGATATTCCCATTTCAGATTTCGTGATTCAACTTAAAGAACATTTCAAAAGCGTTAAACGAGCTCCCACAACAACACATGGACACAGATCTACTTTCCTTTTCAAAGGTCTACAAACATCGTTTTATGTATTCATCAGCTACCAAAACTTTTATAACCGACCAATGATGGTTCTCGAACATCACGACAAATTCTTCGTAGTTCGAATTCATGGTAAAGAATGCACAATACCACTAGATCGACTTAAACCCACGTACGTGTTAGCCGATCAAGATAATGTAGGAACAAATAAGCCTTCCCCGTCTCCATTACGTATACAACAATTGTTATTCAGCGACCGAAACCCTTCATCAGAGCGTGTAATCCGATCTGGACGAAAAGTACAAGATCCTGATTACTTGTTCACTTTTGTTTGTTATTTGTATACGGCCACGAGCTAGCGGGGGAGTGTTGAATTGAAGAATATTCACTTTTACAATATGACGTTGCGCCGTAGATCTTCACGGAAAAAACGTCTTGCCTTTTGTCAGTAAACCCTTTTAAACGTACTTTAATGTTTCTTTGAAAATACTTTAAACGTTTACACGTTATAAATTTTTGTAGAAAAGAATACTGCTTTTGACAATGAAGTAATTCTTTTTAAACTACCTGCATTATTTCTTTGAATAAATATTGTAAAGGTAAATAATTTTGCTTTTGTCTAATTCCTTTTAAGGACCTACACCAAGATTTCTGTTGAAGACTTTTACGACACCGCACAGTGGTTTACGCTGTATGGCGCGTTGGACTTAATTTTTTAATGTTTATCTCAAAGGATCAGTTACGTAGGTATTATTTATTGATTTGTATGATAAGTTTAAGTCTTGCTATCATTATTCAATAATAAAAGTAATAGTTTTTACCTATTTTTATCATAAATACTAGCGGAAAATACAAAATAACAAAATTATAATAGTAGTTAATAATAAAAGAAACTAATAAAAAAAAATAAAATTAAAACATTAAAAAAACTAATACAGTGTTGTAAATAACATATAAAAACAAGTTTTGACTCAAATTAAAATAACACAATAAACTTAACTATCCCATCGCTAAATTCCATCAGTAAAGATTTTACATCTTCACGTAACGGTAAGTGTTTTTTATTTGGCTATACTCTTAAACTATTTACATATGGATCAGAGGAAGCCAACAGCAAATGCATTTGCGCGAATGATCTCTTCGATATCGACGGTAGTCCTTATTCCGTGCTTCTTGTGCCTTCTCCGATAAAATGCCTATAGGCAAAACAGCGGCTGTTATTATTTTACTGTCATGTGCATAGAAGAATTCTATGGACTGTGTTTGGCATATTATACCTTCTGTACAAAATCATGTACAACTCGGCAGTCTCACTGTAGTGGTCACCAGATTTCTCAGCGTCTACTTCAGCACCAAAGTTTATTGCCTGCAGAATTATTGAAAACCGATTAATTAAGTTTTTGTCTACCTCTGTTATTTCAGCTGTAACGTCTGAATTATTAAACAATCGTCTTGATGTATTGCCGTCGTTTGTGGTTTAACCTTACAGATAAAACATATTGCGTTTGATGTAGTACCGGTAATTGTTTGAGCAATCTTTCCATTAATCATCGTAGACAGTAGTTCATGATTCACTGTATAGGTTCTATCACTGATGTGTGTGGACTAAGGTATCGTCGAAGTTGGCAATTTCAGACTCTATTCTTGCAATTTCATTTTGCGTGCTCTCAGCAGTTTCTTTACAGTGTTGCAATTGGATGGGCCTGCAAAACCTTGCCAAAGAAGATCTTGTATTGTTCCAGTGCGCCAAAGTTTTATTTCTTTTATGTAGGCGAAGAGGAACCAGGGACGTAAGGAACATACTCGCATCCGAAAAATTTTCTTCTTCAAAAGTTTGTTTGTATTCGCTGTGACCAGATGAATCATCACAGTCCCATTTTGATACTAAAGTTATTTCTTCGCCCATGGATGCAAGCTCGTCTTTGGTCTTAGTTTTTAAAATTCTTTCTGTAGTGTGATCCAGCAATTCCTGCAAACCCACATAGGCGTAACCTTCCGTTACCTCTACATCTGTAGAGTAACATTCCTTCTTTGAGTTCAACATTTTATAGCAAGGTGCGAAAACATTACAACCCATTGCTTTGGTTGCTTTTATAATTACTTCATACTAAAACTTTGATAGAGAAGCATCCAGAAGCCAAAGCCTTGGTGATTTATCTCGAATCTTATTAGCGGCTGCAGTAATAATTTCCTTAGAAACGTCACATAATAAACTTTTAACTATTCGGCGTTTTGTTTGATCACAGCATTCGTCAAATGACTTTTTCTGGTCGTCCACATCGGAGATGTTTTGAAGGTGTTGGTTTATTTTCCGGAACGATTTCCGTGGGATTTCAAGTAATTTTAAATATCCCAGCAAGCCATTCTGCATTCTTCGACAAGAAAGTTTTCTTGTTCCGCGATGCATCTTGCCAGCTTCGTTCAAAGTTTGGTAAAAAAAATGTTAACTCACTTCATGATATATTTCTTCCATCACTGTCTCTGTTACTTCTGGATAGCTACATTATGTTTTCGAGACATTTATGCACTTCCTGATTACTCGATAGAATTATGTCATCTAATTCTGGATAAGTTATACTAAAACTTGCCATGATTTCAAAAATATAGTGTCAACTTCTCAAAGAACTTATGACTTATGAACAGAGAAATATAAACAACCCTTTTTATATATAGAAAAACCGAAGTCGATTGCTTAATTACCCTCATTATGATTTATTAACTCCATTGCAAATAGTAAGTGAATTTTGAAGAAAATAAAAGGTCATTAGTTTAATGGTTCCTTTAATCAAAGCCGCAGGTTACTGCAGCTGAAATCTATTTGTTTATGTAATTAGGTGTTTAATGCATAATTCGCACCTTATTTCGCCTAGAGGGTCACTGTGGCGCAATAGGTTATGACCAATTAACTTTCAAGATATAGATAAAAATGTACTTTATCTTTAAATGGTCTCTACATTATAATTAGAAACTTTACATATGATCTAGTATTGCATTTTAGTACCTAATTAGTTGCATTAACAAACAAAGTAGAAAGTTTTTCAATTGAATTACTAATAGGTTTGTAATCGCCCTTAAACATTGTACGATTGTTTGTACTTAAAATAGGGTTTTATTCAATACTTGACTTTGATGTCATATTTCTCTCATAAAAAACGGATCCAAGTGAAAATTCTAGTGAGAATATCCATCTAACCCTCTCATATTAAACTACACTTAAAAATGTTGGTATATCGAACTTTTGAAAAAATGACTTTGTCCTCCCATAAACCAGTGTGCTTCGTTATTATCTTTTGTCTATGGAAACCTGTAGAACCTCACTTTTTGTATGCACTAGTAGAATAAAAAGCTTGTCGTTATTTTACATGACATCAGTTCAGCTTGGTTACTTTTGCTAACCTGTTTATAAAGTGTCAATAAATAACATTAATTATTTATCTTTTTATTTATTATTACAAACATCGTTATCTAACATTAGTCACTTAATTTCTAACAATGGCTTGTTTCTGTATAATTTGACAATCTCAACCAATCAAGCGACGATCGGTAGTTTGTGCACCCTCTGAAGTTAGGTCACCAGCTGCCACTGTCATTATTGTGCATTATATGGCAATTCTTACAGAAGAATTATCTTCGTATAATTTATACAGAAACGATAATAATAATATTAGTAAAGACGACTCTGATTCTGTAGGTGAATGCTAGGTTACTGTACTGAAAATTAAATCAGGTATGTTCGATTCTCCTTTATAGTGACCCACTTATTTGGTTCTGTAACAACTAGCATGTTAGAATAATTAGTTAAACTAGAGAAAATCGATTTCACCTTTAGGGGTTTGGTTTGTAAACATATATCATGTTGACAAAGGTCCCTGATTAAGTAAGTAAGCACTGTGTTCCTAAAGGTACATCTTGCTTGGCCTCCATTCATAAACAAGTAAATAAATAATCTAGCAAAATTCTAATTTAATTAGTTTCTGAAAGGTCTCAGTGTGTCTTTGATTAGAAAACAGGAGACAACCTTATGGTTTCGATAATCTACCGCTCTATAAATAAGTGTATATTGTATACGTAAATAAATTCAAACAAAACATTTTGAAACTACTTTATAATGTAATTGGTAATCAATAAAAAGGTCATTATTGTTTGTATTACGATATAGGCAATGACGTATTCAGCCTTAAATTATGAGCGTAAATAAATAAAAAGTACTGCTTTAAGAGAAAAAGGTTTGATAGTAATTGTTTTAGAAAGAATAATAAAACATTCGTTTCTTCTTTAAGCGGTCATCCCTTTTATTGTTATTCCTGTCCTTCAACTTATCCACTTGGTTAGGGATTAATAAACACCTTAATAATAAGTTAGCTTGCTACATAATTCTATGAGAAGGAGGAACGGCCAATTCTGTCCGGAATTAATGTATTTACACGATTAGGTATGAATTTAAAATAAAATTCTTTGGCCCCACAAAATTAAAAAAAAAGAATCCAACACCACCGATACGATCAATTTTAAAATTTCTCACGAATTGCTTGGGGTTCTTATACCTGCCTAACTTGTATATTGGTATGTATTTGATAAATTTAAATTCAAAGTTAGTACACAGCGACGTCCTACAAAAAACTTTGTACTTATCTTCTTGTTTTCTCCTTTTATTTTTAATTTTCGTTTTATTTATTCGCACAAACTTTGCATCTTATTTGTGCTGCAGAAGGGAACCGTAATTTATAAGTAAACTGTAATGAAATAGCGATCAATACCTTCCATGGGCATAATGTCAAGTACATGTAGTATTAGAAACAGCTCGTTATTATACATAAATGGTATTCGCAAACAGTGAATGATTCTGATTGTACAGTACACAATTTCCATCGGTACTTTAAACGCAGTCAAGAGAATGGCGATTTTGCAAGCGACATTTGTGTTATTTTAACATCGAAACGAAAAGTAACTTAGTATTTTATTCAATTGTTGGAGAATAGCATTACGATATCTTTGTGAAGTAAGATTATTTTGGAAAAATACTTTAAACCGCGTTTCTAAGTTGTAATTTTCTAATAAAAAAGTAATTTAACTGTTGGCTATGGTTATACGTATTTAGATATTTGTATTAAAGTCTAAACAGCAAACTATGCTAAATATAAATAAGTAAGACCAAACTTAAAAATAAAACTACAATACTTGAAACCTATAGCAAGCCTTCCTAACTTTAATAGCAGCAAACTCGGTTATTGTTTCTTCGAAATCCATCTGGTTTGTAAGTTCTTGCTCATTGGACAATACAGCCAGACTGGACAACTTCAGCTGGCTCATGGTGGACCTCAAGTAGGACTTAATGAGTCTTAACTTAGAAAAGCTCTTTTCGCAGCTCGCAACACTGATACCGAAGGTCAAACAAATTCGCAACAGTATCACCAGGTTAGGGACGGAGATATTAAGGTTATACTGTTGGATAAACTGTAACAGTTCCAGTGGTCCTTCCTGCACGACCCTTTGGTGATCCTGACATGCGTCGACAAAATTTCGAAGATGATTTCGTTCGATCAGGAATTCCACCTTATCGATTTCATCCGGCAAATTAACTGAATCGCAGACGTATTCCGCATTAAAGAGGTTTGTGGAGGTCAACACTGAGAATTTTTTGCCAACTCATCCAATTGCTCATACCTTGAACTAATTTCTTAAATTTATCTCGTCCATGGATGCGAATACTCCCAGGCGTAGTTCTTCTTCGTAGGTCAAGTTTGCACCCTTCGACTCATCACCGAAAAACGGCTTTCTCTTTGTTGTTCTTCGGAGCTCAACTTGAATTCTAAGTTCCTCTCACAATCGTCTCCAGTAGATGAAACTGCGGTCCACTATCTCATTTCGCTGTTCAACTAGAAATATCTCCAATATCCCAATTTTTGCCGCACACCGTTGAACGTTTAGTCCTTTGGTCTACAGGTAAACTTGAGTATCGTTAATCTATCGGAGGACATCAGACCAAAACCCGAGGCAACAAAAGAAAGAAAACGACTGCATTGGTGGCAACAACACCCCAACATTCAACTGAGTGACTGCATTTTCTGTTCTATCGGTGCTTAACTCTTCGAGAACATCCAGGACCTTGGAAAAATAAGTCTTCAACAATTCGACAGCTTTTTGTCTTGAGCTTTGTCGGGTTGCAATCAGGCGTTTTACCCCTTGGCCAGTAGCAGCAGTCAAAACGTCCCAACGATGGGTTGATGACGAGAAGAACAAATATATTTTTTCCTCCGCCCCGAGAAAGGTAACAAATGCCAAAGTAACGAAAGCGCCTTTGGGCTTAACTGTCTTAATTATCGCTTGAACTCCAGTATGTATTCTGGACATAAAAGCAGCATTATCGTAAGCTTGGCCTCTACAGTTTTCAATGTCAAGTCTATCTTGGTCGATCTTCTCCAAAACATTTGTGCCGTCTGTTCAGGGTTTTTACCTTTGCTTTCAATAAAATCCACAAAGGACTTACCACAGCTACCTTGAACGTTTCGATTCTCACGTAACGCAGAATTTGACTAGTTTGGTCAGTGCGGAAAACATCCGCGTGCTTCTTTGTAACAGTTTTGTTTGCAGAAAAGTAAGTATAGATTGGTACTGACTAAAAGATAAAAAATAATAATATTGTTGAAGAACAAAATGTATTCCGTGATAGTCCATAAGTATATAATATTGACATTAATAATCCGGACGGTAACGTCCTATTTCTTCGTGAATCTTCGGACTAACCGACACACCATAAGTACTACAAATTAAGGAATTAAGCTCGTTAAATAATATTACACGAGGTATGGCAATTACATAACAAGAATTGTTTTTATAAACTATATTACGCATTATTTGCTACACTCAGGCACCCATGCTTTTACAGCACCCTCCCCCCAAAGTTACGCACTTGTTCCAACGTGATTCTCATTGCGAGAAACATGCTGCGAGGTCTGAGATCCCTCAGAACCTGCAACGTAGGAGCTTGGATCTCTTGCACGGCATCAAGACAGGGTCTTTTCAAGTGAGTTTTCATTTTCGAAAAGAGAAAAAAATCTGGAACTGTAGGGGTTGTGGGAGAGCGTTGTAATGATTTTTCGAACGAAAAAATGCTTCACGGCTAGGGCCGAATGTACTAGTGCATTGTCGTGATGCAACATCCAGCCATTCTTGGTCAAATCTAGACGCACCCGTCTCACTCGGGCACACAAACGTTGAAGAACAGTCGAGTAAAAGCGGAACAAATTCTTTGTGGACCACACCTTTATAAAAAAACAAATCAGCATTGTCTTGATTTGGGAATGCGACAATCGAGCTTTTTGTGGACGCTCTCTCTCCTCCTCTACCCACTTTATAATCTGCCGACCGATCTCTGGACCATATTTAAAGACCCAACTCTTATATCCCCTGATAACAGTCGACAACCATTCGCAACCGTTGCTTTCAGCACGCTCAAGGAGATCCTGACAAATCTAAAGACGCAACTCTTTTTGCTCGCATGTCAACATTTTCTGAACGAGTTTAACGTACAGCTTCCGCATCTGTAAATTATTGTGTAACATTTAACGAACAGTTTCCTTGTTGATGCCAAGTTCAACTTACAACATCCAAATCGTTAGCTGACAATCAGCTGCCACTAACGCGCGCAAACGTTCGGTGTTGTGGTCAGTACGCACCCTCCCTCTTATTGTCTTCCACCGATTCACGCCCTGCTTTGAAACAACCAGCTCACTTGTACACGCGTGCTTATGATATTATTTATGTAGGATTGTTTCTCTAGGTTTCTTTGTCAGTTTTTATTTATCAACTAAGCCCAAATTAGTTAATTCAGGGATAAAAACTTGAAACCACTTGTATCTATTCCGAGGGCTAATTGTTGTCTTCTTTCTATCTTAGGAGCGCTAGGAATTGACCTACGCTTGCGGCTCTTCATTTCGACGCTCCCACCTGTCGACAGGAATGTTTCCTAATTCTGACAAATTTTCATTTATATTTATTAACAATAACATTTTCGAAATCTAACTTTGTAAAATTGTTCAAGTCAATTAGTTTTAGGGGTAAGATTTACTAAAAGTTAATCTTGTTTTTTGTTTTAAGGATAAGTCCAAAAAGAACAGATCTGTATCTCTTCCCGGCTTCGTCCTCCAGTAAGTCAATTCTATTGTTTGTATTGTTACATGTATAGCTTTCTTAAAAGCGACTTTTTTTATAATAAATTTTGCAACTGCTTATTTCTTGCATTGAAACAATTATTTATTTAGATTCACTTCGGAATAAGAATATTGATTAAAGTACTGCCTTTATTTAATTTTTTAAATTATATTTTTCTAAAGTTCATTTGTGAGGCTAAGTTTTATGATTGTTATTGCGACGCAAGGCTGCGTTATAAAGGGTAGTTTGGAGTAGGTTGTATTTGTTGTACTCGTATCTGGAGAAGGTTTAAGTATAAAGAGAGATATAAGGTTTTCCGATGAGAAATATTAAAGAAACACGGAAACAAGGTGTGCAGTATATTGAAGGGTGACGTACGAGTATAGGATGAGTGTGTCTATTATACTCTCGAATTATGTGTTTTGTTCCTAAGTGTATAGTTTTGGACGCTTGTGTCTATTTTACAGAAGGTTTTTTAACAAATTCCATGCACTTGTATGCTAATTGTTAATTTAAATAACTTTCACAAACTGTATGCAGAACTTTATTCTAATAGGATACTACAACTAAAATCAACTGAATAGACTTCCTGGTACGCTTACCACCAGTGACTTGCACTTTCATTTAGCAAATATTTCTGAACACCATACGTATTCGAAAGACGATATCGTTAAGCAAAAATTATTTCGTACCCGACTACTAATGCTTTTTCCGCAGTCAGATTTTATCTAGCACTCTACTTACCCCCTCTTCAATTCTCCCCATTTAACCCAATGTAAAATAATATAGAATGCAGGGGTTTTAAGCAAATACTCTACTGGCTTACCATATTGCTGTCTGCGGATTGATTTGGGAGAGTTACATCCGCAAAGGACCGATCTACATCTATGCGTATAACGCAATAAATTAATCGATCCAGTAGGGGCGTGCGAATTCGTAGAAAATCGGCAGTGTCCCCCTCTTTAAAATCCAGGATTTCCTTGTGTTTAAGTTTGACGCAGGTGGAGGATGCACGACGACGTAATATATCGCCTGATAGCCGTTTCGCGATTAATAACCCATAAACAAGCGGTCCAAGGGGGCGGGGTTAGAAGAGGCTCCGGCTGCGTTTACCACCGGAACTTCTCTAGCTCCCTGCTGACTCCAGATCTACTGCTATAAACCGTTTCAATGAAATACATCAAGTCGACTTTTTTGAAATAGTTGCACTGAAAGTAACTGAAGATTGATTGAAGCATATATTCTAGAATGCATTACAAATGAAGTCTCATGTCGATGCGATTTTCCGTTCCTAGCACAAAACGCTTCATTCTTGGTTTTCTGTAGGTGGATAGAGAAAAATAAAAGCAGATTGGATCTTTCTGTCAGTCAACTGCTTAGAAGGGCCAGTTCTACATACGACTCAAATACGAAGCGATTCGGGTAATTTCGAGGATTTTCATGTCTTGTTTTAAAGCGGCAATTTTTTTCTGAAAAGGTGTTTCCAAGTACTCGTTCTCTTGGCTCTTCTCGTTTTTGTTCCATGACTTTTCCAGTGCCTCTGGAGAGGCGAAATTGGTTTTAATAATAATCGTACGCACAATTATGTTATCTTGCAAAAATGTTCCCTTCTCGTCCGACGTCTACGAAACTAAGATCAACTTTGATTGGCTCATTCCGAACTCTAATGTCCAGACAGTTATTCCCATCTGTGTTCCTCCCTTTTACGGGGAAGGGGGTGACGGTGCATGGTCGTTATTGGGACCCAGGCGAATGATACATCCAAAAACCATCAAAATGTGCCTGGAAGTTTTCAAGTTCTAGAAACTGAGTGTGACGAAAGAACGCCATTTCTAAATCTCTGACCTGCTCGTTTTCTGAACCTAGGACGTGATTAATAAACCCTCTTAGAATAAAAGACTTTGAGAACATAATAGCTCCGGTTTAAGGGCAAGCAGTGAATCAAATCTTGTCTTTTTGTACTTATGTTTTGTGATATTTTCTGTAGTAACTAGAAATCTCTCTAAACACAATCGCTAGTAATTTAAAAAGTAATTATTAATTTCAATTACCCATTTCAAAGTAATTAGCAAATGAAGGACTTTTTCAGAAGAGTAATTTCATTATTTTTTTTAGAGTTAGTTTGCCCAGTTCTGTCTACAGGTCGCGCTAACTTGGCCCTCTGGAATAGTTCCCCTACTCAACCAATTGATGCCAATTGCTGTGCAGTTCTTTATTTTCCCAGATCAGGCCGATTCCATCCGTTATTTCCGTATTCCCTGACTCGGCAAGAATGAAACCTTTTGAGTCACTTTCATCAGTTTCTTAGAATTGCTCTAACTTGGTACCCTGGAACGGTTCTCTTAATTAACCAACTGATGCCAATTTCTGTGTAGTTCTTTATTTTTCCAGATTAGGTCGATTCCATCCAGAGGAATCTTCTTCCGCTATTTGCGTATTATCCTGACTAGGCTAGAATGAAACATCTTGAATCACTTTCATCAATTTCTCAGAATTCCTCTAACTTGGTTTTCTGGAATGGTTCCCCTACTCAACCAGTTAATGCCAATTTCTGTGCAGTTTTTTATTTCTCCAGATCACGTCAATTCCATTCAGAGAAATCTTCCGTTATTTCCGAATTCCCTGACTCGGCTAGAATGAAACATTTTGAGTCACTGAAATTAATCTCTCCAGATTGCGCCAACTTGATTTTTCGGAATGGTTCTCTTACTTACCCAATTGGTACCCTTTTATTTTCCTAGATCAGTGCTGTTTCTTCCAGAGTAATCTTTTTCTATTTGTTCTAATTGTACTGACTCTGCAAATATGAATCATTTTCTCTTGCTTCAATTTAAAGCCTTTGGCTCTACAGATTGCATTAGCTTCGTCTGCAAGAATTTTTCTTTCCCGTCCAATGCATGCCGATTTTTGTGAAGTTTTTTATTCTCTTAGCCTTTACAGAAAAATGTTTCTTTTTTTTCGATGAAATTAGTAGACAATTTTGACAGGTTTATTTGGTCTTTCTCTCCCTTTGAATTGTGCTGATTCCATTCCTAATTTCCTACTAAATCTTGCCAATTTCTTCTTTTTTTTATTGACAGTTACAGTTGAATCTTCTTGTCTCTGGATTGTATTCACTCAATGTGACGAGAAAAACAGGATTTAGTGATCCATATGCAGATAACTGTAACTATGTCGCACTTGGCCAGCTTGGTGTATCAGAAACGGGTGAATTCGACAACAAACCTGGATGTTAGATCACTTTGTAAAGCCAAAGTAGGGAAATGGGTCGAATGAATGGGCTGCAATGGTAGTAAGAGATTTTGTAGAAGTAAAGGTCCCGTCATCATTTACTACGGACTTTGGTAAACTTACAAGATTGTTAACACTTTAGTTTTGCTTAATACGGTTAACTTAAGAGGCATACACAGTACATTAACGCTTTTTTTAGTGTTGGATATTCTGTATCCCTTAATAACAAGAGGCTCCACCGTCTGTACCGCAACTTCTGTTGAGCGAGCCCACCATGGTTTACAATTGTCTTTTGTACATGAAATTGCTTTAAGCAAGAACATCCAAACGCAAAAATATAGGTTAGCAAATATATTAAAGACACAATAACAAAGAATTAGTTACACGAGATAGTATCTGTATGCACTCATTAAGAGCTTTATTATGGTACGAGCACAAATGGTTTAATTTCCTAGCTGTTGATACAGCTAACATATTTTGAGAAACCCCGCCGTGAGAACTCCCGCCGCCGCCGGCTGTTTCATCTGAAAGAATACAAAACTACTCCTGGTACTTTTTTATTTAACTAAATAAATAATTTGATCAAAATCTCTTCCTCCTTCAGAGTTCGCTGTTAAAATGTCACAACAGCTGAAATAGTAAATATCATTACGATAGTTTACGTATGGCTTACAGACGAAAATCAATGAATAAATACTCCATAACCTATTGTGAGTTTTGTGGCGTGGTTTCGATGATATGAAATGATTCGTGGTACGCATTCTTAAGCGAAATCTGATCAACGGTTGGTGTAGCTTTCTGATTATTCAGGCAATTAAGATATCCAGCTAGTTGGGATTCGTTGTAGCTAAATTCAATTAGTAGCAAATGCACTAGGAAATAAAGACGATATGTAGCAGTAAATAAAATGTTCTCTGCAATGGAAATATCATCCAAGTACACTTAAATTAATTGCATGAGCAGGTCAACAGGATAGCCTTTCGAGAAACACGGCGTCTGCTTTTTTTTTGTAAGACAACTTTACCTCTATAAATGGAATTCAACGATTCTACCATGCTTTCTTCTGTAGATTTTTTTTTTTACTTTCAAATTGTGCCAGTTTCACTTGAATCTTTTTATTTGTTTAGATTACACTGACTCTGCCAGGAATTGAATTGTGACTATTTTATCATGTCTACAGATTGTATTGATTCTGTCCTCGAAAGTCTTCCTCTTCCCTCCTATGCAAATAGTACTAATTCCAATTGAATCTTTTATCTGTTCAGATACGTTTAGATCCTGAAGAATCTTTCTCTCTCACATTTGGATTTTGACATTAGTCTTTTTATCTCTTCGGGTTGTCCGCAGAAATGTCTTGTACTGTCCTAATTTGTGCCAAAGTCAATGGGGACTTTTATTTATCTGAATTTCAGTTGGACCTTCCTTATTCTGATTCTATCTGCAGGAATTCTTTTTGCCTTGCCGCCCAAGTTTTAACAAATCCAACAATTTTATCTTTCTGGATTCTACTAATTTCATTAAAAGCAATTTCTTTATTTTATATGTAAGCATCTGTCTTTAAATTCTCTTTATCTTTCCCACCTTACTAGAATCTTTCATTGTCCTAGATTGTCCTGTTTTAGTTTCGAAAGATCTTTCTATTTGGATCTTTCATGTGTCTATAGATTTTCTTGATCCCTTATGCGTAGATCCTTTTTTTTCTCACCCAGATTGTGCCGATGTCACTTATGTCTTCCATTTGTTCAGAAAGCTTGGGCTCAAGGAGTAAAAGAAAAAAAGAAAATCAGAACTGAGTGTTTCAACGTTTGTTGATAGTGTCGTTATTTCTAGAAATACCAAAAAATAAGACACTGCATGCCTGATGTCCCGACTTTTATCTTTCTCTTTCCTATTCAGTTTACGTCAACTTCTACGAGATTTTTTTATCTTCACAGATCAGATTGATTGCATTCAAATAGATCTTGCATTTTTTGGTATTATGCTGACTATTAGAATAAATCATTCTTTATCACTTCCCTTTGAAACCTCCATCTCTCTAGATTTAGTTAACTTCGTCCAAAGGAATCTTTCCCTTTTTCACTTAATTTCTTTTCTAGATCAGATTCTATTTAAATGAATCTTTTTCACTAAAAATTCAATCTGAAACCTTTGTCTTTTTCAATTGCATTAACTTCGTTCGCAGAAATCCTTCTCTCAATTTATGTCAATTTATGCGAGGTTTTTTATTTTCTCAGATCAGATTGATTTCATGCAGAGAAATTTTTCATTTTTGGTATTATGCTGACTCCGTCAAAACAAATCTTTTTTTTTTTCACTTATGAGTTGCAACAATTCTATTTGAAGTGTTCATCTCCCTCGTCTTTGGGAATCTTTATCTTTCCCCTCCAAATTAGGTTGATTTCAGCGAGGTCTTTTATTTTCCCAGATTAAACCAATTCCATTAGGAATTCTATTTGGTTCTTGGTTTTTATATTTCCTTCTTTCCGTAAGAATTTTTTTCTTTACTGTCCAGATTTTTCCAATTTCAGTCGAGTCTTTCATTTGTTCAGATTGTGATTATTTTATTTGGGCACTTCATATTTTCTTGTTCTTGAAGATCTTTCTCCTTTCCACCCAAATAGTGCTAATTTCAGTTGAATCTTATATTTGTTGATACGTTCAGATCCTGAAGAATCTTTTCTCTTTCACATTTGAATCTCGACACTTGTCCTTTTATCTCTCCGGGTTGTCCTGATTTTCTGACCTAATTTGTGCCAACGTCAATGGGGTCTTTCATTTATCCGTATTACGTCCATTCACCCAGTTTCCAATTGGACCTTCTTGTCTCTGAATTATTCTGATTCTATTTGCAGGGTTTTTTCGCTTTCTCTTTTAAATTCTGTATATTTGAACTATGCTGAGGAATCTTTACAAAGCAAGGAAATAACTTCATTCTCGAACCTGTGAGTAAACTTTTAACTCTAGTCTGCAGTGTCGCTCCTCTAGTGTAAGATAGCCACAGTCTCACAGCTTTTCATCTTGTTCACCATTCTAGACTATAGATTTATCATAATATCAGATGTAACTACTGTACCAATTTTCTACTTTCTAGGACGCCTCTGTATAAATAATCAAAATGTTGAGGTTTTTCTAATTTTACGGAGCTTTACCCGGTTTTTACATTAATTCAAGTTTTGAAAGCTCTCGAGTTTTCGAAGGATTTCTACAAAATTTATTTTTACTGGAAGTTTTGCAAATTATTCGATAAATAAATGTGTTGGCGTAGCTTGGTTTGTCTGGAAATTCTTGTTTGTATTTGCATTTCTGTGGATAAGTTAGAAATCTTATTTTTTAATGAGATCGTTTCAAGGAGCTTATGCTTTGATTCTATTTATTTTAGTATTCGATGTTGAAAAATTAAACTGCGTATTTTGTAAGTATTTTGTTCTTTTAATATTTATATCTAAATTAAAACCAACTACAGTGAATTTTATTGTATGCATATTATGTATACCATGAAGTTTTTCAGAAGAAGATTAAAAACGTAAAAACGTATTTACATAAATACAGAATTTTAATATTCTTACATCCTTAGCAAATATTATTAAAGTAAACATCCGCCACGTGCTACACAACAATTCTGTACATTCACAACTGTATACTCACCTTATAAAATATCATGCCACATTCAAGTTGTTGGTTTCTCCTCACTGAACAACCAAAATTAAATTGAAAGGTATCATCCTTGAACCAACAACGCAACGTCTTATAATCAATAAAACAGTTTGGTATCTCGTGAACTGTAAAATGTTTTCTGAAATTTCAGACAAGGATATTTTAATAATTCTTAAGGAAAGAGACAAGTTTGTAATTAGATCTACCTATCTCTCCAAGTTTAATTCACTTTAACTTTCACAAAAGTTTAGTTGGTAACATCGGTCGGTTATGGACAATTAAAATAAATTAGAAAGTTAAATATCCCTTATTTTGTTTAACCAAGTAAAAGAAGATAATGTCGAATATTAAAACGGCTAACATTAAAAATTATGTTAAATTTTAAATGTCATTGTATAAATGATTATACAGTGTGATTCAATATTTACTTTTATTTAATGCTTCTATTATCTTTCCAGCATGAAAGAAAACGAGCACAATTAAAACTGTCTAGGATAGAACTAATTTATGTAATTGTTAACGAATAGCATTTTTAATGAACGATCTATTCGTAATCAACGGTTCAAGTCCCTTCAGATATCTTATAATTATTTTTTAGTTTTTGAAATTTTTATTTTAAACTTGAGTTTAAGTTTTTTTATTAGCGAAATTCTTGTACTTTGTAACGTAACCTAATTTTGTTCGTAAAAGAGCGCAATGAATTTTTAAAAACTAAATTTATTAATTTTTTATTTTACAATGAAAAACTTTTAAACATTGAAGCTAAATAAAACACTTGACCATATCTTACATCAGGTTAATATAAAATTAATAAATAAATAAAACTTTTTCTAGCCTATGTACAAAAACATAAGAATAATGCAAATGATAAAAAAATTAATCAGTTAATCTTGTATTCAAAATACCCTCCGTTAAGGTTCGTTTTCACGTATGTGACACTTTTTTGTAGATGTTTTCACACAGTTCATTGTCATGGCATTTTGTTGGTGTTCAAAATGGCGCCGAGTGAGGTGGTTGTAGCTGTTGCTCGTGAAATTATTCAGCTAGAAATCAACAGAATAAGTAAAAAAAATGTAATAAGAAAGAGACTCAGGCGTTGTTCATATTCATTTAAAAACTTTGTACTATCAAACGCAGTTCCTTCTTCGGCCTCCATGATAGCACGTATATTAAATATATAACAGGGTGTCCAGTAAATGCCAATAAAGCTTTAGGTAGCAGCCTTCCTCAACCTCTTAAGATGCCAAAATTGAAAACACGGATGTTCCAAAGTACTTAGAACCAAAAAAAGAATGTTAAACTTGGCAACGCTGCTGCAGGCAAATAAGAAATTACTCAAATACAGGAACCAAAGTATTATAAGAAATCAAAGATTTATCAATTTTATTCCAGTGATAATGGACCATATAAAATTGTCAAGACTTGAAAGAATTGCTGACAACTAATTTCATCGAATTTATCAGTACACCCAAGACTTGCATGTTTGTCATATCTATTTTTTGGCAAGAATTCAATTTGAAATAGCATCTTCAGAAAGAGAAATCTAACAGTTCTGTGCTTTATCAAGGGTAATTTTTGTTTCAACAGATTGGTTTGTTTAATTGGTAATGGCTTCATTTGGATTCGATTTCTTGGTTTCTGTTTATTTAGTGTTAAAGATGTTAACTTCTGACCACTTGTACAAGAAAACTAAACTGAGGAGAGATTTTATTTTTGCAGATTTGCAATAAGCACTCATAGAAGAAGGTGTTTACCTTAAGCTTTATTGTCATTTACGGGACACCCTGTATAAATAATATACTATCTATTAAATATAAAAATATAAAACTTTCGCCGACACCTTCGCACTACTACATTAAAATGTCTAGACCAGTTTGCTGATGTCGCGACTATTTGACAATGCAGTTTTTATTACGGTCAAGCATACGACACGGCATCAAAATGTCATGAAAAATCAAAAATTTTGATGATGACAATAAATTAAATGTCATGACAACGCGACTTTTAGTTTTCACGATGACAAAAGTCATGACTTTTAGTGCCATGACCGGAAAAGTCACGAAAGAATGTCACGTGAAAACGAACCTTTACAGCGGATGCAGGGCGGAGGCTTGAACTCGTAGGAGGGACGTTCTTACATTTCGAAAAACGTTTGGCGTTTGACAAATTTTTCGTGATACATCCAATATTCTGTTACATCACTCATCTCGCGTATTAACAGGTGTGCAATAAACTTTATCTTTTAATGAACCCCAGAGATAAAAATGCAGAGGTGTAATATCTAGAGATGGAGTAGCCATGTGATTGGAGCATTATTACTTCGACTAATCCATCTACCAGCGAAATCTTCGTGATTTCTAACTAGAACGGTGAAATGCGGAGGGGCCTTATCGTGCATGAAGTTCATTCGATGGCGTACTGCTAAAAGTATGTCATCCAATAAATCCGGAAGTGTAGTTTGCAGAAACTCCAAATAAGACTGGCCGTTCAATCTTGCTGATAGCACAACTTCAAATTAATTTAAACTAAAACATCTCCAATAATTTCCGCCCAAACATTAATAGAAAATTGCTTTGGCAGACTGCGAACACTTTCCTTGGGATTCTTTTCTATGGCATGTAGAATTTGTTCTTGTTGACAAGGCCGACCAGAATTACGAGCAACCTTCTGAAAAGTTCCGAATTCCATCAATCTCTGGCCCACCGCAGCAAAAGTGGTACGATGAGGAGTACGCCTATTCGGAAATCTTTGAGCATACGTTCTTGCTGCAGCCCGACAATTCATCGGACAGTCTCCTAATATTAAATGCATGTCCGCATATTTTTTAAACGAATATTCCATTATTTAAAATCAGAACAACAAAACCAGAAACCAAATAACAAGACACCAAAAAAAAAACGAAAAATTACAATGAAAGCAATGTAATAATCGACAAAACGTAACAAAATTACAAGTGTCAAATTCGCAAATCATACAAACAGTAAAATAGTAAAAGATGAAATAAAACGTAATGAAAATGAAATGAAATAAATTTCCATGTCAGTGAGATTTACTTTACCCCAGACGAGATTGGTAACGATCTTTCAAGCATTCAAAAAGCTTAATTTTCTCAAAAATGGTTGAATTTGCGAAGAATTGCAATAGGTGGACTTTCTTGCAGAAGAAGTGAACTTTTAAATGGTAGTGCTCAGATTTTAAGATTTTGTCTATAGAAACAGTTCTAGGCCTTCAAAAGAGGTGTGTGTGTGTGTAGAACTCTGTGTTCCAAATAATTAATTTCATTGATATTTCAGAAAAAAGATAATCTTAACTCCACAAGCCAACATTCCAAATTCAATACGACCGATAGAGTCAATGAGACGCAGTTAAACAACTAAGATAGAATTGTAGTGACTTTGACAGCTTACAATTCAAAAACGAGAAATTTCTTCCCTTTTTTTCTATAAATCGTCGTCATTTGTTCCCAAAAGCAAAGCAAAGTCAAGGTTATTTCCCCGCCGAAGGTGGGAAGCAGTTTTAAGCACAGGGTGCTTCTTCAGCCAGTATGGAAATGAGTCGGTTGGGTAGTGAGGTAGAATACGTCCATTGTTCACGTTCTCGACACTAGTTTTGTCGTTGGATATGATGGTTGAAATGCTGGCAGAAGAAAGATCAGCAGTTGACAGCATGAATGTTTGAAGCGACGCCGACGTCCGGTTGTGGAGGCAGTTGTAGATGTGGTTGGTAGGCGCGGTGAGAGGTAAGCGCGGCGACGGGGGTTTATTGTGGTTGTTGAAGAAGAAGATGAAGAATCGAACAACGTTTTAGCAGAGAAGGTGAGTTGTGTGTAATGGTGGGTCCGTGGAGAATACTGTTTCGACATTCACTTTCACCACTAGGGAAAACCATGGAAAAACCCTAGTGAGATCAGGCGATCCGGGGATGTCCCGGACCTCCCGAATACGAACGTAGCGCTGGAGACGCTAACTACGTCGCTCGGCAGTTCTTCTTTTCCGTCTGTTGACCAGCTGTAATGTGGCGGTGATGGCCCTTGGATGGCAGGAGGGCTTTGCTTCAGCGCTCGGAAGAGCTTGGTAAAGTCGAGGCCAGTGGTGCTGGCTGATGCGACTGGTGTGCTCTTCTCGCCGAAGATGAAGTTGGCGGCTTGCCATTCGGTTCGCGGAGCTGGACAGCCCCAGCTTGTGGATCCCGTGGTCCGCTCTCCTGGGGTAGACGCGTTGTCTGTCGACCTTCCACTCTTGAATGGGAGGAGTCCTTGGTCTCCGGGTAGGTGAGTTAGGTCTTTAGGCCTATGATATCTTTTATCGGATAACTCACCCTGTATGCGTCTTGCTCGTGCGGTAGCTCGAGCAAAGTGTTTGTTCCCCAGAAGCAGTGGTTAAACGTTGCCGGTGTTATTTTGGGACAACAGAGGGATAATATTGCATTATCATGGTCTCTATTGTTTTATCCGATTGATGTTGTATGATGTTTGTAAGTCTTTTGCTGTTAATTGTTGTACGTCATCACAATCTGTACCGCAAAAGGAAGCTAATAACCGACAAGCCCCTAGCAGAAAGGATGAGTGACTTCTTTTTTTATACATAAAAAATATAAATAGATGCCATCTTAAGCTGGACAATGTACAATAATAATAGTTGGAACTTGTTTTCTGATTTTTAAGAAAGAACCAAAGATTATAACTAATATGCAACATAAACTAAAACAATGCATAATTTATTTGCAAACAGAAAAAACAAACAGATAATGCCCTTTTATGGGTATACATTCTAGGTTCTGTGCTAAAATTCATTTCACTGTGCAAGTGCTAATATAATAAAATTAATAATTTGTGAATTGTGGGTTAAACCGTTACAATAACAAATGACTTAGTAGTAATCATTTTCTGTAGTTATCCAAAGAACTTATTGATATATTCGACACCAGTGTACCATTCAACAGACCCCAGAAGGTACTTATTTAAATACAAGAAATCAATCTGTAGTTTCCATCTTCCTTCTGGTATAAGAGGTGGCATATTAGTGGCATTAGGAGACACCTTGTAGACATACAGTTCATTTCTCTAAAAGAATATTAAGTATTAATCGACAACTAACGTAATTGAAACAATTACCTTCTTGATGGGGCATTTAACGTTTGAATTAGACAGCATGTGTGGTATATCAAACTGATCGGACAATATAGCTGAACATAAACCCAACATAAATTCAATAGGTCCCTGTCTATACTCATTGCTCCTGAATTGAAAACCAGTAATTTTTACCTTAAAATTATTTCTAAATTAGATCGCAGTTCAAAAGTGTGTTCGGTTTAATTAACCTGTCCCATGTGATCATTCAGAATATCTACCAGGAGATGACCAGTAAAATTTAAATATAACTCGGTTCTGCTGAGTTTGTAGCATTTTGCTATACCTACATGCACTAGACTTCTATTGACCTTCTTAATTTCGCAATGTTCTGGTATAAATGTATATCCATTTTGCTTAAAACAGTTAGTTAATGTAAAACCAATTTTAAGGTTGAGATAAATACTTACGATGCAAGTGATTGGAAGAAATATATAAGTGAACACAAATAGAGCTGCGATACCGTGGACACTCATTTTAGAATGATCATTACGTTGCTTCTACACGGTAGCTGTATGTATTGTTTACCGAATAACAGCGATTAGAATTTTTAATGACTGTTTTTTCCTCGGTTGACAAAACAGATGGTTACTGCGATAGATGTGTTTTCAAGGTAAATATCTGTTTTGCTGGTAAAAAATATTTTTTGTAAAAACACTAAAGTCTAACTAATTCATATTATTTCTAGTCTAAAGTGATAAAATATAATCTTTACCTAACAAGATTTTGGTTAATATAGATTATAGAAACTTTAACTGGCAAAACTGTAGATTTAATCAAATGTATATTGTAGTTTTTCTTCTTTTTTTTATATATGTGTAGAGTTTAGCAATGAGAACAATACATTCTATGAACTAATCGTATAAAGTAAATAAAGTAAGTAAGAAAATACTCTACAACTACAATAACAGAAGAGGAAGACACCCACTGATGCCAGCTCGTTAAGCTGCTGATAGATCTTTTGCCATTTCTTCTTCAATCTTCTGCTGCGTGGTTCTTCCTTTAATGGATTGACTATTTCATTAGGATACCATTGCAGCTTTTCATGTTATTTTATAGCTTGCTTCTTGATGACCTCTTTCACATATCGAACATCAAGGTTTGTGTGCAGAGTTTGGTTTGTAACAAACCATGGAGCGTTTACTGTCATTCGAAGATACTTGGACTGAAATCTCTGTATTGTGTTAATTGTCGAGTTACTTGCACATCCCCATATTTCGCAATCATATAACTATATGGGACGGAATATAGTTTTGTAGATCAATAGTTTGTTTTTTAGGGTAAGTGTTGATTTCTTCCCGATCAGCCAATGCATCTGTTTGAGTTTTAAGTCCTTTTTTTTTCGTTTCTTGGGCACGTGCGTCGCCCACGTAAGATGCCTATCAATATGTAGCCCTAAGTATTTGGCTGTAGTGACTTGGGGTATTATTTGCTGATTTATGGTTACTGGGGGACATGTAGATCGCTTCGTTGTGTACGTGACGTGTGGACATTTGTTTTCATTAATTCTTATTCGCCATGCTATCATTCATTTTTCCACAAGTTTTAGATGTCTTTGTGATAAGCTTGATGCCATTGCCGGATCATCGCTGAAAGCCAATAGCGCTATGTCATCAGCGAACGTGCTTATGCTGCTTGGTTCCATGAAAGGGATATCACATGTGAATAACAAATATAGGAAGGGACCTAGCACGCTTCCTTGCGGTACGCCTGCCCTAATTTGTTTTATATCCGAGGTTTCATCTCTGATTCTTGTTTGAAAGCGGCAATTTTCTAGACAACTTTGGAAAATTTGGTAGTAGTGGTGGGGAAGAAGTTGTTTGATTTTCGATAGTAGTCCTCTGTGCCAAACTCTATCGAATGTTTGGCATACGTCTAAGAACACCGCTGAGCAGAATACTTTGTTTTCGAGGGCTGACTGGATGGAGTTGATAAGTCTATGGCACCGCTGGATTGTTGAATGTTGATGGCAAAACCAAAATTGGTGGTCTGGCAGCCATTCGTCTTGAAGTGACGGATCCTTTTCAGCAATAGTTTTTCTAGCAATTTGGATATCATTGGAAGGAGACTTATGAGACGATAAGAATTTATTTTATCAGGAGGTTTTCCAGGTTTAGGTATAAGAATCATCTGGGCTGTATTTTAACTGTACTGGCCAATAGCTAAGGTGCAGTATTGCGTTAAATAAAATTTGTAGAAGTTGTATTCCTCCGTCAAGTAACTGTTTAAGTACTATCGCATCAATTAGGTCGTACTCCGATGATTTTTTGTTGTCCAGTAGTTTTATTTCTTTTTTGATTTCAGTTTTGGTAAACTTTTCGATGGGGAGAGACATCTGGTGGGAAGAGTTTAGGAAGTTTTCTATTTCGATATTTTCTTCGTCCGTATATGATGTGAAAGTTGTTTCCAAATGTTGGGCAAAGTCTTCTGCCTTTTTTTTGTCTGATCTTAACCAGGAGCCTGCTGAACTTTTTGAAGGTGGTATCTGTGTGGTTGGTTTCTTGAAGCTCTTTGTGGCTTTTGAGATGGTAGTTTCTTTGGCAGAGAGTGAGGTGAGATACATTTGGAGAGTGTCATTCCGTATTTCTTTTAACTTGTTTTTTAGTTTGTTGTTTAGTTGGTTGAGTTTTCTACGATCTTCAATGTTATGAGTTCGCTGCCATTGTGCTCCAGCCCTTCTCTTTTCCTTAATTAGTTGTGTGATTTCGTAAGGAAGATTTGGCATATTAGCTTCTAAGTTTCTTGATTTTGGGGTAGCCATCCAACCAGCTTCTTGAATAGTTGTAATAAGGTAGTTAGTTACTGCTTCTAGTTCATCGTCTGTTTGTAGTCTCGCATTCGTCTTATTGTTTTGCTGTATTTGTTCACGTTGGTCTTGCAATTACTTGGCTTCGGTTTTGGCGTTCGGAAGGACAAATCATTGCACGAAGTAATATCAATATAATTAGACGAAAGCCCGTTATGAACAAAAAAGTCTAAGAGGTCCGGGATTTTGTTTGTGTCTGTCGGCCAGTACGTGGGGCTTCCAGTTGATAGGTAGTTATAGTTATTGTCGGTTATAAATTTAAGCATTTCTTTTCTCTTTGTTGTTGACAGTCTGACACCCCATTGTATATATGCTTGGCGTTATAATCGCCACCTGCTATAAATTTTGTACCCAACGTATCAAAGAAAGGCTGTAACATTTGCTTGGTGATATTATGTCTTGGAGGACAATAGACGGCCGAGATATTTATTGGTATCGGAAGTTTTTGTATTTGTATGCTTGTGGCTTGCAGAAAGTTTGCTTTATATGAGGGTAATTCATGGTGTTTGATAGTTTTGCGAACAATTACAGCTGTGCCTCCATGGGCAGTTCCGTCAGGATGTTCTGTATGGTAAATTTCGAAGTGAGAAAATTTCATAAATGTTCGTTCAGTAAAGTGTGTTTCGGCCACAAGTATTTGCATTTGCAAATATGTTTTAACTTCTGCTTTTCTTTGCTGTAGGACATTGACGTTCCATAGAGCTATTCTTACGAAGCTAACCATTAAGGAATAGTTTTATTAATGACAGTTGTTAGTAGATTGATTATCATACTGTTTTGTTGCAGTAGCTGATTGAAAAGGTTTTTGAACTCGCTGAGGAATTGTTGTAAACTCATGTCTTGGGAGAGCTAGGGTTGGGATTGTACAATTTGTGAGTATACACAGTAAATGCGACCGGATGAAGCTTATTAATATTTACAGTTCAGCAACCCAGCGCAATGAAAGAGAGTAAAATGAAAGCAAGGTAAACATACATACAAGGAATCATCCGCAAATATTAGAATTATATTCATTGGTCATTTATGAAAGAAGCATAAACATTAAAATATGAAAGATATAAATAATAGCGGTAATTGAATTGAATTCATCACCTACAGGTGTTTTGCAGTTAACCCTGGATACCAAATTTTATATAAATAAATCGTCAAACAAGAACAAGTTTATAAAATTGTTAGATATTGAGAATTTCGTTATCAAAATTTAACATGAACGAACGATAAAGAAAAACATCGACTTTATAAATATCGTTCATACAAAATACAAACAAATAAAAGATATTAAAGATTCGGAACAAGTTAGTTACGTTACAATTCAGCAAACAATATATTTCTGTTAATTAAACAATATTAACGGGCCTTTCATCACTGTGAAACGGTTCGTCAGGTTTTTCAGTAGTATGAAACGATGTTCTGAGGCTCTTCACCAATGTGAAGCGATGATTAAGTAATCTTTATAGTGGATTACTTTTATCCAAGCGGTTGGTGACGTGACGATAATAATAATAATTGCAAATGTTGACAAATTGTATAAGTCAACGATGCTTCTTCATAAAAGATTTAAAGAAAAAGGGTAAAATTTATTTACAATAACGGGAACTAATCCAATACGAAGAGAACTCAGTTGTTGGAACAGAATACACTAAACTCGCGGCACTGGTTCACATAAGATTTGATTTACAGTTACTACATAAATTTTTACAAGAATGGACGTCTTCCTCATACGTTAGGTAACAAGATATTTTAATTGACTTTCAAAATATCTATACAGAGCGAGGCAGTAAGAATCTTGTAGAAAGTTTGATAAAATATTAAGATATTATAAGATAAATAACGGTACGGTAGTTTTGAGAGTTCGTTGTGTAATTATTTGTCAATTTCTGCCTGCTGGCGATGGTTTTCGAGGTACGGTACGATAAAGACGCATCCGGAATCTCCCGGGGAAAAGCCTATCAATTTTTTAACGAAGACAGAATTCGTTCGCGATTTCACTCAGGTGTAACTTCACCTTAGCAGAAACTAGTCCAACACTTGCCTATTTCTCGGTAGTTCGCAAAATTATTTCTATGTTCCAAAATTTCTCAAAAGAAGACACGAGAGAAATTCTAGAGAAATTTAACGTTCCCAAGCCATAAATTTAGACAATGTCAAGGGACATTAAACCAACGGGCTTTTATGTTAGAGAAAGACGTTAAACTTAATTTCTAAAAAGGAATAATATATTTACAAAAGAAAAGTTTAGAAAATAATAAAACGATATATCGTTATTTACAACATAAATAACTTATTAAGGAAAAGTTCGCTAATTACTGAATTTTCCTAACAAGGTTATAGACTGTATGAGCGAATTCAGTGGTGGCTTGTAATTCCTATTGCTGGTGGTAAAACTATTAAGCAGATTTCTCTATAGTTTTCATTAGCGTACCTGGTTTGCAGGAGCGGTCAGTTGCGACTCGTGACTTCTTTTTGTTGGTGGGGTCTGGTAACACTGCACTGTCGATTTTGATTAGGTTCTCACTCGATACAGGGTTTGAGCCCGAGAAGCGTGTAGATTGTACGAGCGATCAGTGACGGCTCGTTAATTTCTTTTGTTCCTTTGTTGGTAGTGTCACGTGATACTGCCGGATCGAGTTCAATGAGATTTTCTGTGAGGTGCAGATTTTGCTAGCTGAACCAGGCAAAAGCTTACTTTACTCATGTAGAGGATATAAAGGCCCGGAATTGTTGTAGGTTATATGAGCGATCAGTGACGGCTCGTGAATTTTTGTGTTGTAGGACCAGATCAAAGATGAAAATATTAACTATTCTGTGTTGTAAAATAAATGGAACTTTTTAATAAAAAAAAGATGTAAAGCTTCTTTCAAGATTAAAAACACTACAGCTTAAAGCTAAAAAGTTATTAATTGAAGACTAAACACCTAATAATCTTTTTGAAGTTTGACTCGTTTAAAGATTCTTCATTTTAAATGACTTGACATAATTCGTAATCTCGAAGTAATAGTCTATTGCTTATTTAGTGTCTACGAGTATTTAGAGTAGATTCCCAGCGTTTTCCTAAAATTCTTAGTATTCAGAATATTAAGATATGTAATAACATTATGAAAACATGTATTTGTAAGTCCTTAAATTCGATTTACAACTTTATAATTCTGTAGATTCTAGACGTATTTTTTGTACACTTACCGTAGTATCACGGATTGTCTAAAGCAGGTGGGCACAAAAACGTGCAAATGAGGCAACTTGTCATAGTCATATTTTAAAGTTGTGGAATTAAAATAAGTTTGTGTAGTAGAGGAATGGTAGCCTAAACTAAAACTATTAAAACATTTCTGTGGTTTTTCATTACTTTTAGAAATCTTCAGAGTTGGAATTTCGTTTTTAAAGAATAAGCTTGGGATGATAGTGGGAATAAAGCTCCCTGGTTACTACTATTATATCTAAGACAATTTATCATCATGTATATATGCAGCATAAACAATCGACTAATGCTTTTTATTTTTATAACTGGCAAAAATAAGTTTATTTTTAATAAAAACCTCTTGGGAATTTGTTTAAATTTTGTATTATTTTCCAATTCAATTCCCAATATCGAATTATTATTGTTCCCCCCCTACACTAAGACATACTAAACGATATTATACCCGAGATCAAAATATTTTCATTCGATTATTAACTACTGATAGAAAACAATATTTATTAACGATGCTTATGATAAATAAAACTGTAACGTTTTTTCAGGTTGATTAAAATTCAAAAGCCAAATTATTCATATTGCTATTATGATTTCGCAAAACGAGATTTTACTCTGCTGGATTTATCCCAATGCGCGTAATACATAAATGGACGTATTCTCTCATTTGTAAATATGCATTAATGCATGAGGTGTTCAGCAGCGAAAATGAATATCTCTCTCTGTCAAACAATATTACCAGATGAATTTCATTATGCAAAGACTCTGTGTTAAATATAGCTAACGAAAGTTTCAGATCTTGATTTGTATTTGAAAAATCGTAACAGAACTAAAAATTAAAATAAAATTTGACTAAAGTAAGAATTCCCAAATTACCCAAATGTAAATAATAATAATAATAATAATAATAATAATAATAATAATAATAACGGGCTTGATTATGTTTTCAACGTTTTAGCCCTGAGTACGTAGTATTAATTTTTTATTAAAAAGCGCCAAGATAAATTTTCCAGAATACAACTTTAACATTAAACTTTAGAGGTAAAAGAAAAAGTTTCTTTTTAAACTTTATTCGTTTTCAGTACTCTTTGAATTGTTGTTTCATTTTCTAAGTGCTAACATACGTAATAAAAATTGTGTTTTCGTAAAATTGCCTTCCTGAACTTTAAGATATTAAACATGCATATTTGATGTTTATACTTTAAAAAGTTTGATAATTATGGTAATTATTATTGTCACGTAAAGTTTTACCAAAGATTGTAAAGGTTACACCAGAAATTTTGGTGTCTGTCTTCAGATCTTTGTACTAATTCTGTCGTATGTTTTCACTAAACCTATTGACCATTTTACGTTGATTAAATGGAGTAGTGTAGTTAGTACAACCAGTATCAACAGTACAAAAGAGGAAAAGAGGTGGAATTAATAAATGCTAATCTCTACTGCTCGACGATGAAAAGCTCACAAAATAATCATACTTGTAATTCCTTAAAATATCCAGAGGATCCAGAACCTTTTTAAAGGATTTATGCTGTAATAACTCCAAGTTTCTGTACGAACGACATTTTAATTTTATAAACGATTGCAGTGTTGGACTTGGCAGACAAAAATTGAATCTTTTTTTCCATATAACTTTTTTTCCTCAAGTGCACCGTTTCCGCGATACTGGATGTCAAAATTTAATTTAAAATTTCTTGTTTTGTCAATATTTCAAGAACAGAATGAAATATCAAAATGAAATTTCCTACATGTTTGTTACTTTAAATTGTCGATTATATTATGTAGTTTTTCGTTCGGTATCCTGGCCAGAAACGTAGAATTGGAGGCAGGCTAGCCCCCTACGCCGAAAAAGATTGCTACGCCATTGAAAAATTTAAACAAAATCTCTAGAACTACAACACATAAATAACATCAAACTGGTTGTAGAACCACCCCACAAAAAAATATAATTCAGTTTACCAGGTGTCAGCTATATGGTCACTCAAACACATACTGCACTAGACCTTACCAAAGCATCAAATGTAACGGCTGTCATAAGTCAGCAGATTGGTCTTTTAATGTTGCTGCAATGTATAGCCCACCAAGGCAGCAGAAGGCAGAATTAGCACGGAAAATATGAAGACTTCTTTAGGCATTTAACAGGCAAATTCATCATCGGGGGGGACTGGGATACCATACAGACTGGTGGGTCGAGACTATCTATGGCAAAAGGAAGAAATCCGAGACAAGCCATCACCAACTCAAATTGCTCTTACTTATCTATAGGTCAACCCACTTATTGGCCAACCGACTCTAACAAGATCCCAGGCTTACTGGATTTCTTTATTCTACACGGCGTGTTTACAAATTATCTCACCATAGAAGCATCCTGGGAGTTTTCCACTGACCGCACACCCATCATCACCACACTCAGCACTTATATAATAAATTGTCAGAAATGTTCCAAAGCTAACATCATCAAAAACCAACTGGCGGGTATTCCAGAGTCACATAAATAAAAACTTAAACTTAAATATTAGACTAAATCAACCAGAAGATATCGACATTGCAGTACATTATCTCACTCAGACCATACACACAGCAGCACGTATAGCCACACCTCCACAAAATAAAACAAAAGATCCTGAAAACAACATACCTAAATATATAAAACGCCTTGTTACACAAAAAAGAAGAGCAAGACGCATATGGCAGAGAAGTCGCAATCCAGTAGACAAAAATGAATACAACAGATTAACACGTCAATTGAAAACTGCCTTACAAGAAACCAGAAATGCCACATTTGAATTGTACATTAGCAACTTATCCTAAGATGATTCTAGCATCTGGAAGGCAACTACCGTTAAGAAACTGAACAGGAAAAAGCAGCAATCTTTGCTGCTCACATCTCCCAAGTTTTTAGTGCACCTGAAGTAAAAGAAGTATTCTCTAGATACAACAATTACAAATCGCCTGGCTTTGATTTGATTACCGGATAGACAGTAAAACAACTACCCAGAGAAGCAGTTGTTCTGCTAACAACAATCTACAATAGTATACTAAGATTAGCATACTACCCGATTACTTGGAAGTTACCACAAATAATTATGATCAATAAACCTAATAAACCACCAAACATAGCTACCTCATACCGACCAATAAGTCTACTAGCAATCATTTCTAATATCTTAGAAAGGTTTCTCTTTAAAAGAATCTCAGAGACACTGAAATAGATTCAGTGATACCAATACATCAATTTGGCTTTCGGGCAGCTCATTCAACTATACAACAATATTACAGAATAGCCAAAAAGCCACTAACCTCGAGGAAAAGAAACTATGTGCAGCCATTTTCTTGGATGTTGAACAGGCTTTCGATCGTGTTATCTCGTATTAAAATCATACCTTACCGATCAATACTTCCAAGTAAGATTCCACGTTGGAACCTCCAACTACTACCTCATCCAATCAGATGTTCCTCAAACCAGTGTTCTTGGACCCCTTCTCTGCTTAAATTTCACGGCTGACATTTCAACTACAAATACTACTACAATCGCCACGCTTGCTGATGACACTGCCATAATATCCACACATGAGGACCCTTAAAGAGCATCTGAGAATCTGCAAACTCTTCTAAATCAACTGCAAGATTAGTTGAAACTATGGAAAATTAAAGTTAACCACACAAAGTCCGTACAAATCATATCCACAAACCGGAACATTATCTGTCTTAGAATCGCACTAAATGATATACTGCTACCAGTGACCAACCAAGTAAAATACCTGGGATTAACACTTGATTAGGAACTCACATGGAATGCACATATCTCAGCAAAGAAACATGAAAATACGTCAAATGAGCTGGCTAATAGGTCACAAATCCAAGCTCTCCACAGAAAATAAATTGCTTCTTTACAAATGCATTATCAAACCTATCTGGACGTACGGCGTACAACTCTGAGGCTGTGCCAAGCCATGAAATACAAAGATTATACAACAAATCCAATCCAAAATACTTCGAATGATTTTCAATGCATCGTGGTACATCAGTAACAAAACTTTGCGCGAAGACTAGTATACCGTTTGTTGAAGAAGAAATCAACAGATTAACAGGAAGCTACCTTGTATATCTCCCTGCACATTCCAATGAAGAAGCAAGACAACTGTGCCTCCAGCCTGAAGTTAGAAGAAGGCTAAATAGACAGTACCTACAGATATATCAAATCAGTGACGGATCTTAAGTAGCCATTAATGTATTACTTGGAGTGTTATCGCTGGATAACTTCTCCCTCTCATGTATTCTCGTTTAGCACATTTAATTGTTAGGCTTGTAATAGCAGATTGTACATTTGCAAATCAAATTTTAAAAAAAAATAGAATTAACAATCGATTTCAAACAAAGAGTTACTCTTACACTTTTTTCGTGAAATGCGTCGTTCTCTAGTAAAATGGATTTTTTCAAAATCTCAAATTTGACGGGCTATGAGCAAGATTGTACGTCACATCAAAAACAGAATATAATTATTTGCATCGCATTCCTCGACAGAAATAAAACTCTTTTTGTTATAAAATTGTTTTTCTAGCTTTCAGCGTTTTTGATTGTTTTTAATTAAACTTTGACACCCTGTATCTCAAAAGCGGCGCACTTTAAGGCAGCAAGTTATATGGCAAAGAAGATTTAATTTTTGTCGAGGAATGCAAATCATAATATCCTGTTTTTGACGTTGCCTTAGGCCCTTGCACTTGAAAGGTTTTGATAGAATTCATTGTACTCGGAAATTATGCATTCTACGGAAAAAAAGTGTTGTGCTGGCAACAGCTCAAACGTCGAAAAAGGAAAAGTTCACACAAAAAAGGTATAACCCAAACATGAACTTGATTAGAATTCGATAAAAGGCCTCACTTATTACTTGAAAATGTCACAATCGATATGGGCGCCAGAAACCAAGCCAAGGCCATCGCATTCGCTGGTGTGGTTTTGCACCAGAAAACACTCTGTACGTATGTAAATCGCTTTGATAGCAATAAACACTCTATACTTGAGCTCTCTTCAAACTTACCAAGAGCATTTATACTGACTTAATCTTAGTACTCTTACTTAAACAATTTCATAACAGTGTGCTTAACTAGCTTACACTGCAAGCTTGTACAAAACGATCGAGATCATCAATCACTCCAAGCCGTGTTGTATAATCTAAAGTTTTGCTCATAAAAACAAAAGAAAACACTAATCCAAGTACCTGGTTCGCATTCTTCTTCTTCTTTATCCAGCTTTTTCTTGCGTCCACTGCTGGACATAAACCCTCCTTTGTACGCCTGCAGGAATTTCTGTCCTGTACCAGTTGTATCCAATTATATCTAACTCTCCTTATGTCGTCTTCCCAACGCGTCGATGGTCTGCATCGGTTTCTCTTGTCTTCGCGGGGTCTTCATTCTAGCTATCTTTTGGTCCATCTGTCATCGCTGGTCGTGGCCTACAAATCTCCATTTTAGTTTTGTAATTTTTTTCTATCACATTCTCTATCCCTCTTCTTCTTTGTATTTCTGTGTTTCTTACATGATCCGTGAGTTTAATTCCTAGTATTGATCTCTCCATTTTCGTCTGTGATATTCTTAGTTTCCTTGCATTTGTTTTAGTGAGCGTTAGCGTCTCTGACTCGTGCGTTATAACTTGGAGTATACACTGATTGTACACCTTTCTCTTAAGGCTCATAGGAATTTCGCTGTTGAACAAATCCTTTAGTTTGCCGTAGGTTGCCCAGCCCAGACCAATCCTTCTTTGTATCTCTTATGTCTGGTTATCCCTAGTGATTGTTATGTCATGACCAAGGTATCTATACTGATTAACTTCTTCTATGCTGTTATTTTCTAGTTTCATTGTTCCGATCACCAAGTTGGTCATAAATTTTTTTTTACTTTTATTTATTTTTAGCCCTACTTCTTTAGTTGCTTGTGCTAGTTCGTTGAGCATCATTTCGGCTTTGTGTAAGTCGTCGTCAATAAGAACAATATCGTCGGCGAACCGAAGGTTGTTAAGCATTTTTCCGTCGATATTTATCCCTTTTTTACTCCAGTCAAGTTTTTTAAAGGCGTACTCAAGAACTGTTATAAAAAGCCCTCTTTCTAATGAAAACTTATTTGTTTCTTAATAGAGTTGCACACTTGCTGTTGAGTTTTTGTAGATGCTATGAATTAAGCGGATGTATCTATAATCCACTCGACATTGCGTTAGAGCCTTGACTGTTCCGTCGTATTCTATAGTGTCAAAGGCCTTCTGGAAGTCCACGAATACAAGCACCAATGGTCGGTGGTATTCCATTGTTTTTTAGCGATAAAAGGTAGTCGTTTGTACCGAAACCTGAACGAAAGCCAGCCTGTTTTATTGGTTGATAAAAGTTCAGTTTATTCTCCAATCTAAGAGCGATTATTGTTGTAAAAAAATGCGAGAGTAGGCTTATGGGTCTGTGGTTCTGGATATCTATAGGGTCCCCTTTTTTATAGATTAGTATCATTAATACGTTGTTCCATTCGCCTGGGATTATGCTGTCAGGCAGACATAAGTTGAATAGTTTTTGTATTTTCTCAAGAAGACACTCTCCTCCCATTCTGACGGCCTCAATCACTATATCACCTTCTCCTGGTGCTTTTCTGTTTTTCATCTTTTTGAGTGCATTTCTAATTTTGTCCTCGACAATCTTTGGCATGTCTTCTAATCCTTGGTTGATTACTCCTCTTCTCTTCCCTATCTCTCTAGGTGTATCCTGTATCCTTTGCTGACTTTTACACAGCTCTCTGTAAAACTCTTCGACTATTGTGAGAATTTCTTTTCAGTCTGATGTTGTTTCACCTTTTTTGTTTTTCAGTTTTATGATTTCTTTTCTGCCATTGTTTAGCTTTCGTCCGAGAACTTTTAAGCTTTTATTTTGTTTGATTGTTTGTTGAATGTGTTCTTTATTGTAATGTCTTATGTTTTTCCGAATACTTTTGGCAGTCTCTTTGTTTATAGCTCTTACTTCTTGTGGTTCTGGATTGTTGCAGTTTATCTCCCTTCGTTGCTTCACTAATGTTTAAGTGTGAGGGCGGTGGACGTTACTGTCTTTTCTCTGCCTCAGGCAATGTTTGTTGATTGCTTTTGCTAGTGCTTCTATTATTGTTTTATTTAGTTCATTTATTTCTGTTGTCTCTGTATTTTCCAGCGTTTCAGTTATTACTTTCTCGAATTTTGCTGCGTTTTCTGGGTCTTGCCATTTTTTATTTGTTTTTGTTTGGGCCATTAGCGACCTTTTGTTTAGTGTTTATACTATATATCAAAGCTCTCACCAGCCTATGATCGTTGCCGATAGATACTTGGTACAGCACCGCAATGTCGGTGACTATTGATCTTTTGTCAGTTATATTGAAGTCTATTTCATTCTTTGTTTTACCGTTCGGGCTCATCCAAGTCTATCTTCTGTTTGGCTTTTTGTGGAAAAAGCTATTTATTAGGTACAAATTGTTTTCCATAAGGAAGTTTACCAAAATTCCTCCTGGTTGATTTCTGCTTTCTAGTCCAAATTTGTCCAGTATGATTTCTGATTTATCCGACTTTGTGCCTTTCTTTGCATTGAAACGTCCGCATATTATGGTAAAGTATGTTTTTGGCTCATTTAATGCAGTTTTAAGCTCGTCGTAAAAAATGTCTACTTCTTCGTCTAGGTGATCTGCTGTGGGAGCGTATGCTACTACTACCTTGAGTTTGTATCTGGTGTTTAGTTTTAAGGTGAGGTATGCGACTCTGCTGGATATTCCTGTTACTACCTGGATATTTTCTTTATGTTTTTTTGTGGATCATTAGTCCAACACCTCCGACACACCTATCTTGTTCGCCATAGTGATATAATGCGTGTCTCGATTTTAGCGTTTTCCAACCTTCACCTTTTTGCTTTATTTCGCATGTTCCTATGATGGTCCAGCTGATGTTCTCTAGCTCCTCTTCTATTTCAAGCATTTTATCTTCCGATGACAGTGTCCTGGCGTTGTAAGTTGCAATTTTTAGTTTGATGTTCTTGGGTAGTTTCCGTGTTTTTGTTTGGTTCACACTACCTTCACAATATTATATAAACACACATCTATGTGCACTTTGCCTAAAAGATTAGAAGACAATACACAAATAAAATGCTAAAATGTATTCACTTTAATTCATTTATTGAAAGTAAGAAAAAGGTTTCATAAAAAAAAAGCGATAAATTTGACAGAACAAGTGAGCAAACTTGCAAACGTTGATCCGGAAGATTGTGATGTGCCGAAATATGAACGGAACCGCTGCTAACAACCATCCATTCAGTAGATAAAGCTTCGCTGAATTTAAAGTTGAACCCCCAAGAGTAGAATAGTATCAATTAACCCATGAAAGAAAATAAGGGCAAAGAAAACTAATCCTCAATGTTATTAAGGTTAGCCGAAAAAACTGTAATCTCACTCCGGAACTGCACGAGAATTAACAATAATAATCTTACGAAGGAAGAGTGAAACTATTGAGCCACGCTAGTCACAATAATCACCATGTTACCTTCATGAAGACGCTTCACTAAGTGCTGGTTAAAGGGATTCAATTTGTAGTCAACAAGCAGGAAACGAAGGTACACCCGGCAAGACGAATGACATATCTGCGAGCGCTTGTCAAACCCTCGCTGAATGAGCGCTGGAGACGAGCTTTTCACGGTTAGCCAATCAAAGTGAGATTTTATAAACTGACGTAAAGGTCAACCAAAGTTCGACAACCTCGAAATTAGAATTTCACTATTGGAGCGATAATAATTAACAAAGAAAAGCATGACCAACGGCTCCTATCGCCAGCGAGCAGAAAAACTGTTTTTGCAGGAAAAGAAATCTTAAATCTTTCATAAAGACTTTTAAAATTAAATTTAATTAGAAACATGAGACCATCTCGAAACAAAAAAAACACTGCGACTAAAGATCTAGAAACCCTGAGAAGTAAGATGAAATTTGTATTTATTGAGAAAGATTAGCTAACAAAGAGAAAATCACTAGAACAGCAAAATCTATTATCAACCCAACCGCATACGTCCTTTTCAACAAAAGACTTACGTATAGAAAAGATTCAACGTCAGTTTTACATTTATAATAATTATTATTAATTAGCGGAGCGTAAAGAAAAAGAGAAAAGTCGAAATATGTAAGTAACGGACTCTAAGAGAAAATTCCTATTTCGGCCTAGAAAATAACAAATACGAAATAGGACAACATGGGGAAAACGCAGGAATAATAATAGTGTCAGACTGCTACAGTTCTGCATAGCAAATAATTTGGTCATAACGAACACTATGTTCCCACATAAGGACAAATTCACTAGGGCGGAGCCTTCAAGAGATGAGAAGTCGATCATCGATTATATTATAGTTAGTAAGAGCGAGTTGCCAAGGTGCAGAGACGCGAGAATGATGAGAAGAGCAGAAATAGGGACCGATCACCATCTACTGGTATTGTACAGGGCAGTCGCAAAACCATTGACAAGGAGGAAAGGAAAAAGTAAAAGGAAGTTGCTGGAGAAAATCAAACTACTTAGACAAGTTGAAGAATCAGGAAAAAAGGTTGGTGTACTAGGAGAAAGAATTAATACGAATGATCTGGAAGAAACTTCAAAATATTTCAAAAAGTAAAATGTGGAGGGGCAAATGTAAAAGCTACAAAATGGTGGAGCGAGGAAATCAAAAATGAAATAAAGGAAAAGAAAAGATTATGAAAAGTGTACCTCAGAAATAAATCAAAAGCGACATATCAACTTTACCAAGACCAGAAGATCAAAGTAAAAGGCTTGGTAAAAGAAGCAACACGTGAAGAGTGGGAGGAGTTCGTCAATTTTCTGGAAGAAAACTTTAGGGAAAATCAAAAACTGTTCTATAAAGGATGAGACAACTAAACTAAAAAGGGAAAGTGCTGAGAGATGAAGGTGTTATGGAACATTCGAAGGAATACTTCTCGAAAATTCTCAGTGTCGAGACGGACTGTGTTGATGTTAATGATATTCAAACTGGGAATGGAGAGGAGCCCGGCGACCCAGGACAGATCTCTAGAAAAAAACTTACTGCTGCTTTAAAGAAAATGAAATTGGGCAGAGCAGCGGGACATGATGCGGTGGCACCTGAGCTGCTCAGGTATATGGAGAAGCCAGTGAAGACATTCTGCTCCATGTAGTAAATCTAGCTTAGAGAACAGCAAAAATACTTAAGGTTATAATCCCAATCTTTAAAAAACTAGACAACCGTAACCACAGAGAGATTTCCCTGCTTAGCGTACCCGGAAAGACCTATTCACGGATGTTAGCAGAAAGACTGGCTAAGAAAATGAAACTCTTTCTAGAAGAAGAACAGACTGGGTTCCAGGCCAATCGAGGAACCCAAGACCTGATCTTTGTTATGCGGCAGATAACAGAAAAAGTCATTGGGTATGGAAGAGAGGTACACGCCTGTTTCATGGACCTCGCAAAAGCTTTCCACAGCGTCCAGTGGCCAGAAATGTAGAGAGTACTCCGAAAGAAAGGCGTGGAGGAAATCCTTATTAGACGAATTCAAAGTTTCTACAAAGGAACTATGTAAGAACTGGAAATGTCACCTCAGGGGAATTCTTCACCACTTCGGGAGTGAGGCAAAGTGACATAATCAGTCCTTACCTCTTTATCATCCTTATGGGCGATGTGATAAAAGAAGATAAAAGAGCGATGCACCTTTTTAAAGTGGGAAACTGGCAGTTGAGCCTAATAAAGGTGGCAGTGCTTGCTTATGCGGACGACGTTATACTTCTCGCACGTTTGACTGAAGCACTGCAAGCAGACTTAGACACCTGAATGACAAAATCAGGGCAAGGTCTCTTTGAAATAGTAACCGGTGAAAAGATAAAATCTTAAAATGGAGAGAAAGAAGTTGCAGCATGGTTGAAGAGAGATGCAAAGGCTCAAGAGATTTCAGTTACTAGAATGGAAGAGGGGCCTTTAAGCCATTTACTATCCTGTGAAACTTCAAAAGAAATGTGGCAGCCGAGATCAGAGCCACCACAGGATATGTGTAAGAAAGGTCGAGCTTAAGCAGATGGAGGCATTTAAGCACCTTGGAGCTGTACTGAGCACCGACGGCAAACCCGACAAGGATCTAGATATACTTTGTCCTCAGCAGATCCTTCTTGAGTAAGAAAGAAGTGTCCACCAGGACTAAAATGACGATATACAACTCTACTTACGTGCCGACCCTCACATATGGGTGCGAGTCCTGGGCCCACACCATCAACAGATCCAGTCGGGTACAAGCAGCGGAGATGCGCCACCGCAGACGAAAAGCGAGTAAAACACCTAGAGACTGGGTCAGGAAGCAGACCATTAGAAAACCTTTCCACGTCGGGCCTTTGGCAAATAGGATTGGCAGACACAAAATGCATTGGTTCGGATATGTTGTCAGAATGCTGGACCACAGAATCCTCAAGCAGGCTATGAAAGCGAGGCACAAAGGAAGGCGGCCTAGGGGCCGTCGAAGGATGATATGGACAGACTCCTTGGTTCCCGTTTTACAGGGACAAGGCATAGACCTAAAAATCGCCAGGACGGTGGCCTGTGACGGGCAGTGCTGGCAAAGCTTTTGCTCCCCCTCAACATCGCGAGGTAGACGAGGGACGGAATAAGTAAGTAAGTATGTAAACAACAAAGCCCAGAAGTAATTAAGCTGTGACAAAATATAATAGAACATCGATAGTTAGTTATCGAAAGAAAAGAAAATAATCAGCAATCTCCAAAACAATAAATAATGTTGGTGGTTAAATAGAGAACCAATTAAAGATAACAATCTCTACAAATATTTATTAGCGTAAACAGCGGTCAAAAGAATCCTGGAAGAGAAACAAATTGAAATTGTAGTCGTGCAGACAAAGCGTCGGTTTCTGCTTTCGTCATGAAACTTAAACATTCTCCAATTACCATGGTAACCGATTTTGTCCTTTTTCTTCTTGTTAGGATCAGATAAAGCTATACTTTAAATTTTTAAAGTAGCTTCATTATGAGTTAACAATGACGTTACCCAATTTGTTTTCATCAATAAACTTGATCTGAAATATTAAAAAATGATAATAACTGAGATACGATTAACTGTACCTACAATTAGTTTTATTCTAATTCAATAAATAAAAAGTGTTCGGTGAAGGAAGCTTGAGAAATTGGAAAATAAAATATTGGACGTACCTAATGCAACACAAGAACAGCTAAATGTTTTGATTCACTCTCAATTCTTTATTTCTGAACTTAAAATTGACTTATCATCAGCTTCCAATTTATTAATCTTTATTAAGTTTTAACAAGTTATTCCGTCTATCGTCTATTCTATTCAGGCCAAACTAGAAACTAGCAATATCAGCTTTTTTTGTCATGACAATCCTTTCACAATAGAACTCAAAAATAGTACAGGAAAACCTTTGCTCACTTAAGTGCTGTGCGGATCCTTTGAGAGCGCTTTCCCAGTCACACCTAACGGTCCAACTCTCATCACTGTAGGACCAGCCATTCCAGAGATACAGCATACCTGCCAAAAAACAAAAGGCAGTCGGTCTCGTCCGCATATTAGAGAATTCACATAAAGCAAAACCGAAAACGTCCCGATGCACTCGCCATAATCGCGTTCGTCAAAACCGAACAGAACACCATAAGCGCTCGCCCGTTTCTGTGCAGCTCCATAAGGCCCGTTGGTAAGACGGAGAGGCGCACCGTAGCTTCTTAGAAATTTCCGACGCGTCCAATAGCGTACCTCCGTCGATGTCACTCACCTGTTGCAAAGCTCGCCCCTTCCTCCTTCACGAAACCGTCGCTCCCGCCGCTAGGAGAGAGATCCGGACACAAACGAGAAAAGAGAAACAGGTACTTCATGTCTTTTAATAACATGCTAGAGCTGATGTCCGCTGCATCATCTCTAGGCCATTCCACCGCCGCCTCGCCGCTTTGCAAGTGGGGGGAAGTATTGGGGGAGGTTCTGGAACCCTCATTTCTTCCCTACTTATGATGCAGTTGTCCAAAGTTATCAAAGAAGATCCTTAAAAGTGGCTCTTAATAGCTCTTTCAATGATTGCTTTTCAACACTTCTTATTCTATAATACCAAGCAGTTTCTGTAATCAATAGGTTATATTTGGATTTTTTAAAGTTCCACCAAAATACAACTGATTGGATTGGTGCGAGAAACGACATTGTAATTTTGATATGTACCTAATGATTTTATCTTTGTTGAGTAGATTTCCTCAAATTATGGTCAGGCGTGAAATTTGGTCTGCATAATCATCTAATTAAATTTAAAACTGTTAATTTTTAGACAGTGCCGTAGCAAGGGATATTAGCGCCTGAAGCGAATCTTCCAATGTGCTGAACCTCCTTTAGAAGAGATAAAAAATTGAATTTAAAAATTTAAAAACTTAAAGTAAACGTTTATCCCAACATTCAGACTTTAAACCGCGTTTCTAAATTGTAATTATCTAATAAGAAAGTAATTTAATTGTTGGCTATGATTATATTTAGATATTTGTATTAAGATTTAAACGGCAAACTATGCTAAATATAAATAAATACCATGAACATACCTATGAAATGAGACTTTCAGCTATTAGACCACAGATGTCGCTAGGAGTATTTTTAAACTGTCCCAAATGTCTTATTTTTTTCGTCTGTCATCTGTCAACAATATTCAATTCATTGTTTGTGATGTTTCATACAACAACGCATTTTTTTCGCTCTTAAAAATGTCGAATTTCGTGCCTTCAAACTACGATTTGCGGACATCGTTGATTTTCTGTTATCAATTGAAGAAAAACGCTTCTCAAGCTCATCAAATGCTTATAGAAGCTTACGGTGGACATGCTCTAAGCAGAGCACAGTGCTTCAGGTGGTTTGAAAAATTCCGAAGTGGTGATTTTAGCGTGGAGAACGAGGAACGTGGCCGGCCACCGAAAAAGTTTGAGGACACCGAATTGCAAGCATTGTTGAATGAAGATGATGGTCAAACGCAAGAAATGATGGCAGAGCAGTTGGGAGTGACCCAAAAAACCATTTGCAAACGTTTGAAAGACATGGGCATGATTTTAAAGGTCGGAAGATGGGTGCCGCATGAACTGACTGAAAGGCAGCAAGAGAACCGAAAAACCACTTGTGAAATGCTGCTCTCCCGGTTCAAAAGGAAGTCTTTTTTGCATCGAATCGTTACGGGTGTATTTCTCCAATCCCAAGCGTAAACGATCGTATGGTCCGCCCGGCCACAAGCCAAAATCAACGGCCAAACCAAATCGCTTCGGCCGCAAGGCAATGCTGTGTGTTTTCTGGGATCAGCATGGTATGATTTGGTACGAGCTATTAAAACCAGGTGAAACAGTTGACGGTGCACGCTACCAACGACAATTGGCCAATTTGAACAGCGCTATACACCGAAAACGCCCAGAATATGCCGATCGGCGTCACAAAGTAATTTTTCTTGATGACAATGCACCACCACATCGAACAAGAGCGACCCGGGAATTGGTGGAGACGTACGATTGGGAACCGCTGGTGCATGCGGCTTACTCACCAGACTTGGCGCCTTCCGATTATCATTTGTTTGCATCGATGGGCCACGCACTTTCCGAGCAGCGCTTCAATTCTCACGAAGAAGCCAAAAAATGGCTCGATGATTGGTTTGCGGCCAAAGACGGCCAATTTTTTTGGCGCGGCATTCACAAATTGCCTGAGAGATGGGTAAAATGTGTCGCTAGCGATGGCTATTATTTTGAAGATTAGATTTGTAACCATTTTTTGTTAATAAACGTTTAAAATTGAAAAAAAAGTCTCATTTCATAGGTATACACCTATGTAAATAAGAACAAACTTAAAAATAAAATTACAATGTTTGAAACTTAAAACTTAAAACTTTCCTAGCTTTAAGAGCAGCAAACTCGGTTATTGTTTTTTCGAAATCCATCTGGTTCATAAGTTCTTGTTCAATGGACAATACAGCCAGATTGAACAACCTCAGCTGGCTCATAGTGGACCTCAAGTAGGACTCAATCAGTTTTAACTTAGTAAAGCTCCTTTTGCAGCTTGCAACACTGATACCGATAGTCAAAAAAATTCGCAACAGTATCACCAGGTTAGGGACGTATACATTAAGGTTATACTGTGGGATAAACAGTAACAGTTCCAGCGGCCCTTCCTTTGGTGGTCCTGAGATGCATCAACAAAGTTTCGAAGACAATTTTGTTCAATCAGGAATTTCACCTTATCGATTTCATCCGGTAAATTAACTGAATCGCAGACGTATTCCGGATTAAGAGGTTTGCGGGGGTCAGCACGAAGAATTTCCTCGCCAACTCATCCAATTGCTTAAACCTTGAACTAATTTCTTGAATTATCCGGTCCATGGATACGAACACTCCCAGGCGTAGTTCTTTTTCGTAGGTCAAGTTTACACCCTTCGACCCATCACCGAGAAACTGCTTTCTCTTTGTTGTTCTTCGGGGCTTAACTTGATTTCAAGTTCCTTACACAACTGTCTCGAGTAGGTGAAACTGCGATCCACTATCTCATTTCGCTGTTCAACTAAAAATATCTTTAATGCACCAATTTTTACCGGAATGTCCAGTCCGTCCCTTGGTCTACAGGTAAACTTGAGCATCGTTAAGTTCTCAAAGGACTTCAGACCAAAACCCGAGGTAACAAAGCAAAGAAAACGACTACATTGGTGGCAACAACACCCCAACATTCAACTGAGTGGCTGCTTTTCTATTCTATCGGTGCTTAACTCTTCGAAAACATCCAGGATCTTGGAAAAATGAGTCTTCAACAATTCGACAGCTTTTTGTCTTGAGCTCCGTCAGGTTTCAGTCAGGCGTTTTACCCCTTGGCCAGTAGCAGCAGTGAAAACGTCCCGACAATGAGTTGATGACGAGAAGAACAAATATATTTTCTCCACCGTCCCGAGCAAGGTAACAAATGCCGAAGTGACGGAAGCGGCGTAAACACCAACTAGGTTCAAAGAGTGGTAAGTGCATGCGACGAACTAAGCCTTGGGGTTAACTGTCTTAATTCTCGCTTGGACTCCAGAACACATTTCGGACATAACAGCAGCGTTGTCGTAAGCTTGGCCTCTACAGTTTTATATGATGAGTCCATCTTGGTCAATCTTCTCCAAAATTATTCTCGCCATCCGTTCAGCGATTCTTCCTTCCGGATAACTTCTTATTCAGCTCTGTCAATGGTACTGCCTCGGCGAAGTCCGATTTCTAAAGTTTTACAAGTGGCTAGCGCTGTCTTCATGTTCACCGACTTTTGGATTAAGCTTCCATCACTGATTAAACGCTTTCTCACTACCGAAAGCCAAGCCAATTTTTGAAGGCACGAATAATCGGCAACAGAAGCAATACGACGATTTTGAAGGGGAATATACCATCCATGATCACAGAATCTTCTAACCGTTTAGCATCTGTCGATAAAACCAGTCTTTGATCAATCTTAACATTTTTCCCTCTTCCTTCATGGAAACACCACAACGAGACATCTCGGTAAACTTGGAGTCAAGATTCTGCGAAACGACTGATCCTTGTTGGACTAGTATCACTGGCAGGTCATCAGAGACGTTCTTTGGCCTACGTCCAACGTCCTTCAGGTCAACGTCTTTGGATACTTCCCAACTGAAACTAGTAATTTTAACTTCCACACAAGGAGTAGAAGGATGAGTTTCCGTTGTGGGACTAGCATTTTCATCGGTAGGACGATTCACTATTACGAACACGGGAGGTATCTTCAATATTCGCAGACTCGTCGACAACAGTTTCAGTAGAATCAGCACCAGAACCAACAATTACGGCGACGACACTAATAGTAGTAGCAGTTTTTGCGGCTACGACCGTTCGGTCAAGGAACTTCCGCATAGCTTCTACGTTCTTTTTCTCGTCATCTTCTTTTGCTTTCTTCTTCTTTCGGTAGGACGCACCACATTCTTTGACTCGCTTCATCTGAAACTTCCAAACAGTATCATTAACCAGTAACTAAAACAAAGCTAATAAAATTAATATCAAGCTATAAAACTATTTTTACCTTTTACTACAGACGAAGACTACGAGGGAGGACTCCTAAATTTGCAGATTTACATACCTTAAGTTAACTTACACTTAACCCCACTCAAGATTATCCAAAATTAAAACTTCCGCAACCTCACTTTTGCACAAAAAGAGACAGACTAAGTTGTGCTGATTCACGACTCTGTTACCGAACGGCTGGAAAATTAATACAAAGAACGCTTTGCCACTGCAAGGTAACTTAACTAAACAATGAATGTAACAGTTAAGTAAAACAATTCGAATCTTGGTAAATTCTCTTGAAGAATTTGAAGATAAAACTGAAACTTTTCATCGAATTACTACCTGGTATTAAAAATGCTGGAATTTCTTTATAGTTTAATTTGCCTGGCGTTTGTTTGGAATTATTCCGGTGATTCCCCGCACCTATAAAAAAGGATAAGATACTCGTTTTGCATTAATATCATCTTAAATGTCGATTCTTTTATCAAATTATCCGAGAGATACAGAACCTTGGAGAATTTTGTTGGAATTCGTAAAATCGCAAAATCTTTGAGGACTTAAGGTTGAAGAATTCGATTGCGCAATATTCCCCAGGATAAATTGACACTTGGAAACTGAGGCCCTTTTAAAGCAATTATCTGCATTTGGTCTCCAATTACGCCTTCAACTACTTTGTGGTGAGCAATTACAATTTTTGTAATAATTACAGTTGCACACACATACTGATTAATAGTTTGTCAGTTAAACGGTGAATGTTATAAGTTCATTTTTGCACTTCTTATTTAGTTATTTAGAAGTTTGAATAACTTGAATCAGTTTAAATTGATCATTCCAAATTAGACTTTTCTGTTTTTTGTTTTGAAATTTCTAAGATTCTGCTAGTTTAAACCACTTCAAAATCTTGGTAAAGTTATTGAAACTAAGTAAGAATTGAAATATAATAAAATTATTTTTCTAGCTATAAATAAAAAATAAAAATGAAAAATTTGTCTAAACAAAACTAATAAAGAAAATGGGACAAATCTACCTAAAGATGTTTTGCAATATGATTTCTTGCAAACTTGTTTTTTCCAACTACTTCAAAAGTCTTGTTTTTTTGAAAGTTTCAGAAAATTTGTCTTAGTTTATGTTTGTTCTTTGTGTAAAGTTTCTTATGTTAGTTATATCATTTTTGTGTTGTTTTCTCTTTAAAAAAGCTTTATTTTTATCTTTTTGCAATAAAGATTGTAATAATTTTAGTTTGTTAATTCATTATTATTATTTTTAACAAAACGTAGCGATACCCCCATAAATCTATAGCATTTTACTGGCATTCACAAAGTGAGAGGTGTATAAAAATAACACGAAGCATTAATTTTACTATTTTCTAGTTATTTTACTACATCGTAAATAAAAAGGAAAAGCCCATAACGCACATTACGGCTCTCTCTTTTAAAAAACCTTTTACTTCCATTAACACTATAATTGTCTTTTTTTCCCTTTTGAAACTGAAAGCTTCGAATATTTTCAGGTTTAAGCCATACAGTTCCATAAATGTGTATGTTCCCCTCTCCACATACACACACTGATTTAAGCATTTCATTCGAGCGACTTAAAGCTTTCGGACAGAAGTGTTGTGTTGAGCTTATGCTGAACATCCGGCCCGTCTTAGTTAGTTGTTGATGACTTGAGTCTTGAAGTACGCGTGTGTTGAGCGACAGTGCATTTATGCTGTTTCCGTTTGGTGACGCAGAAACTTTGATGTTTGTTAATAAACTAACCGCAAGCAAGCTGTGCAATTTGCATCCATAATTAATTGTCAGGTAAGTGGAAAGTTATTACGGAGGAAATTTACTGAAGGAAGAAAATCTAGACTGATTTAGTCTTATTTTTTCTGAGTCATAAATAAGTGTGAATAAAAATAAACATAAAGTGTGTGTGTATGTTGCTATAAATATTTTGCATTCGTGCGTCTGACTGGTCTGCGAATTTTTAACCGCGCGCTAGTTTAGCACGTGCTGGGAAAACGAACGAAGGGTTCGCTCGGGTTGTTTGTTCGTTTGAAGTTTTTTTTCTACTTTGATTTATAAAATTAGAATAATAAAAAGTACTGCCTTGTTAATTAATTAAAAGGAGGATGCAAGAACGATAACCAATTTTAAGGGGTAGAATATGTAGTCTTTAGGTGTTAACTGTCAAGGTATGTGTCGCTTATAAACGAATGGCACTCACGTAAAATTATGTCGCGATATCCTTAAATCTCAAAGAAAGAATTTTCATGAATATTTAATATATTAATATTACATAGTGGTGTCTTACATATAAAGACATCCAAGACGTAATTAAACAAACTGAACATATAACAATTTAAATTGCTAAGTACCAGCTATGTGAAGGAATGCGATATTCGTAAACGTTCATGTACGTCATTTGCTGTATAAATAGTTCAATACGAGGTTCAATAAGAGCGTGCTTCGGTTATAAACAAAAAGATCTTATTTTGCAAAAACCAAAATCGTCTAAAAGTGAAACTCCATTATTTGCATTACGCTTTCCTATTTCCGCGCCTAGTAGGTATCTTGGATGAAATCTAATACCACCGTAGTAGAACTACATAGCTCCTGCTACTCGTGTACAGGTGTAAAAGCCCTTTTAAGGCTTTCAATGGCATTCGTTTTGGGAGATAGAATATCAAATTAGTTTTATGGGAATATGGAGAATTTACAAGGTCAGACATTTGAATGTTGTGTTTCCAAGAAGAAATTCGACACTTTCGGCAAACGGGCGTAAACATATTCATAATTTATAAATTTCTTCGAAGAAAATCTAACAAAGAAAAAATTAACAAAGCCTCAACAGTAAAAAGTGGATCGCTATAATGTGTTGTAGTAGGTGCGTGCTGCTCCAAAATATTTATTTTCAGTTTGCTATTAATTAGAAGCGTCGACAAGTCTAACTGAAATTAGTCCCGTAATTGAAACATCTATTGGTTGGCGACTCCGCCAAATCCTAATTATATTTACAAATAAAACACCCATGAATATAAGAAATTTCATTCATGGCTTGTTTGTAATTCTGTGAATCAAAACTGACTTGTGCATTTTACGATAAGGTTTTAACTTTCAGATTTTACGACTATACGAAAAGAAGAATCTACCTCTCCTCTAGCGCGCTGGGTCCCAGACCGGAAAAGGTCTTGTGAATGATCTTTTCTGCTCACGTTCTATAAACCCGAGGCAGAGGCGTGCGATGGTTTGGTACTTCTGCTAAGGAAATATTGAAAGAACAATGGCTTTAGGTGAGTGAATTACGATATTATTTAAATTTATGATTAGATGTTCTCTACGCACTTTAGAAACGGATAGTGCATATAAATGACAATATTAGATTTCTGACTTTATACAACTTTAAATCACAAAAGATCGTATCAGTATTTTAACTACCGCACGCATTGACTTGGAAGTTTTGAGTATAATAAAACGTTTCTATATACTTCGTGTCTATATACATTGTTGTTGAATACACGAGTGAATTATTTAGGCACATACACGGAACGGTTTGTTATTGAAAAATCAATTATTAATGATTTTATTCAAATTAATGTGGGAAAGCGAAATGCAAATTAAATTTTTGATTATTATGTAACAGTTTGTATGCATTATGCACAATGTAGATTTTTAAACATATAATTTTTGTCTTATCTTTAAATTTTGGATCACGTAACACAGTGTCATCAAGACAAACAAATACATTTATCATAGGCGTAACATCGTGCAAACATACTTTGCTATAAATTGATTAGAACAACGACAGAATGTTTGAAAAACTATTAATGTAAGGATACAACAGTGTGCGGTTCATAAATGTAATCAAATTACTAGGCATCTATTTAATTTTAAACTTGAAGAGCAGTATCAATAAAAGTTAAAGTATGAAATCCTAATGTAGCACGCCAATGAAATGTCACAAGACTACTTGAGGTTATAATTGACAGCTGTATCAGATACTTTATACTTGTCTATTCAAAGTTTAGGTAGTTTGCCACATTTTCAAATTAAAATTAAAGTAATAATTTCGTTTATTAATTTATTTTAATTTAATTTATTAATCTAAAAATAAACAGTTTGTTATTATTGATATTTCATTAATAGACGTAAAGGAAATAAAATAACACACCAATTTTAAACAGTTTTTGGACAGAAATTGCAGAATCAAAAGTTAACGTTTTCGCAATGCTAGTGATACGTTAAAACAAAATCCCTACTCTAGTTTACATGACTTTCTAACCTATAATTTTGCACTCTGTCACTTTAAAGCTTGCCAGCATAAAACTGTATATGCAGGAGAATAAATTTTTCTTTTTTTATCTTTAACGGGAGTAGTTTAGCTTGTAAAGGTGGTTTTCCGTTTGTTACGCAGTTAATTCCCAGAAGATTCGTTATAAACTATGTTCCCCCATATGCAGTTTTATGTTGGTAGACTGTAAGAGTGACAGAATGCAAAATTATAGGTTAGAAAATCATGCAAAAAAAGAATAAGAATTTTGTTTTAAGGCATCGTTAGTACTGGAAAAATTTTAAACTTTGATTATACAATTTCTGTCTAAGTACTGGTCTTGATTCGCTTTCCTTTACGTGTATTCACGGGATATTAATAATAACAAAACGGTTTATTTTGAAATTATACCATTAATAAACGAAATTATTACTTTAATTTTAATTTGAAAATGTGACAAAGCACTTAACCTAAAAATGGGCAATTATAAATTATTTGACATAGTTATTTTGTTGCGTTTATTAAATAGGGAATTATTTCGTTATGTTGCCTCAGCTACTGTCAATTATAGCCTCAAATAATCTTGGTACATTTCATTGAGGTGCTTTATTAGGAGTTTATATTTTAACATGTTTCATATTGTTTTTCAAGTTTAAATTTAAATAAATTCCTGGTAATTTGATTACACTTTTATAAACCGAACACTGCCTTAACCTTACATTAATAGTTTATCAAACATTTTGCCGTTGTTCTAATCAATTTATAACAAAATATGTTTGCGTGATGTTACGCCTATGATGATGCATGTCGCAGTTTTCAATATTGACATATTGAAATGTATTTGTTTGTCTTTTTATACTAGGTTACGTAGATCCAAAATTTAAAAATGAGACAAAAATCATACGCTTAAAAATCTATATATCGTGCATAAGGCATACAAACCCGTAAACGTCTAATTATTTTAATTACCTCACATTTTTATTTTTAAATTCAAATATTTATAAAATTCAAAAAATGTAACAACTGTAATAACGTGCATGTAGGCGTTGGATTTTATTGTTCCATGAAAACAGATAAAAAGATTTAAAAAATCTAATTTTAGAATTCCATAACTCTTGTTTTACTGAAGAGAAAACCGATATCTGAATACAGTCATGCAGATCAAGTGAGCCAATGAATTTTACCTTATATTTTCTGATTTCTTGTCCTTGCTTTATTTATTGTGCGTTTCCGGATTTTTAAATTTTTATTTCCTTTAGTTTCTTCGCTTCGGGAAACTCTTCTTCACAACCCACAGATTTTTCACTTTGTTGTAACTGTCGTTACACACACCTGATGCAATCATAAACTTCATGAGATCAATTTGAAGTTTCTGAAATTTAATTTAGATGTCTGGTCTCTTGATGTCTCTTAAAGTGAGATACTAATAATGAACATTTTGAGATGTTGATTGAACCACTAATTTAAGAAATATTGAAGGAAGAAACGGAGGTTCAATTACCGTTCCTCCGAAGATAGATTTTACTTGCTTTTCCTCAAGAGACCAAATGGAAATGTTTCCATGTTTTCTTAGATTTACATAAAACTATCACACGTACAGCTTGATCCGAATTCTAGGCTTGAACAACTGGAACAGCTACTTAGAAAAAGAACTGAATACATCTTACTTATCTACGCTTTTCTTCCGAGTTCATTGGTGCAATCAGAATCTCTATATCTTCTTTTGCTTTTGGGTTTTAAGGGAAAATTTATTTTTTGCAAATTTTCTAAAGCGGTTTGATCTTTGTTATTTGGAAGAAAATTGTTTGGGAAGTTTTTTATGGTTTACTGTTTAGAATTAAGTAACTACTTTAGATTTTCGTTCTATTCAATTGCTTTTGGGAATATACAGGGTCTTAAAAAAGTGTATAGTTTTATTTAGAATTGCTTGTTTTTTATATTTCAAGAACAAAGAGAGATATCGAAGCGAGATTTTTAAATGCTTGTTACTTGTCTACTCTTCTACATAGTTTTGTGTTTGATATCTTCATCATAGGCTGATTACTAAAAATTGAATTTTTCAAAATCCCAGATTAAACGACATGTAGTAAGGTCACGCATTGTTTCAAAGACAGGACACAATTATTCGCATGGCATTCTATGACAGAAAGTAAGCCTACTTTGCTCTATAACTTTTCTCCCTAAAGTGCACCGTTTTCGAGATACAGGGTGTCAAGGTTTACTTGAAAACAAGAAATTTCGAAACCCTGTATTTTGAAAATGCGATGCGAATAACTGCATTATGTTTTTGAGATAATTTATTACCTTACTATAGGCTGTTAAGCTTCACAGGTTTTGAAAAATCCGACAACGATGCATTCTATGGAAGAAACTCAAAAGTAACCTTTTCTTCCAAATCGATTGCTGATTCCGAAAATAGAAGATTTTTTTTAATTCTTCTGTCTAAACAAGTTTCTTTAGCATAAGATGCTAGCCCACTCCCAATTCCCCGCCTCTGATAGAGATATCAAACGCAAAACTACTAAAACAAAAAATACCCTAGAGGATGCATGTAATGAATTCCATTCCGATATCTTATTTCGTTCTTAAAATATTAAAAAGAAAAACAAGAAATTTTAAGTGAAACCTGCATCTCGAAAACGGTGCACTTTAGGAAAAACAGTTATATGTTATATCTCTATCGAGGAATGCGTTTGCAGGATATCTGCATTTATTTTCAAAACGCCCTGTATATAGTTCGTTATACGGGGTGTATCATGACAAACTGCAGGAGGTGATTCTCGAGCATATCTTCGAAAAAATGAGTTTTTATTAACATATGTCTAATTCCTCGCTGAATGAATCAAGGAAATTATGCCGAAAACTTTAGAGGATGTAAACCTCCTCACAAGATTCAAAAATAAATAACTAATTTATCGCAGGCTTTCGCAAATGATTCCCAGAGAAATGAAAAGAAGGAATAATAACAATTAAATAATTATAACAGTTGTGTCGGAACTATTCGGAACCTTTTGTTCCGATATTGTACAATAAAAATACAATAAATGAACAGTCAACTAATGATAATCAAGGATGGTGCATATTCTAAGATTTAATGATCAAATAAAGTATAACAAGACTCTAATTTTCATGTTTTATCTAGATACTTTTTCTCTGTTATTTGATATAAAATAAGAAAAATGAAAAGTCTCTCTTGCTACAAACCCTGCGCTAAAAAGCTATATCCATTACCGTTACACCTACCTAGACCTAGATGAATTAACTAATTAAATTCCAAATCAAGTAAAATCTGATCATCTTTTACTTTTGAATATTTCAAAAATCTTGTTAATACCTACTAAGGCGTACTGAAGCTGCTCTAAAACAAAAATGGGAGATTAGTCAAAGGGAACTAGATTTTTAAAATAAAATCGTCTAATAGCTACTGCAATATTTGAAATTCGCGCCATTTACTTGTTACAACTAGTAGAGAATATGCTCATTTTTAATTGTATTTATTTCTAAAAGGAATAGCACCTAATACTTTGATTAGGATTCTACAAGAACAATATTAATAAAATTCATATGATTTCCTAACCCGTGAAAACGGAAAAATTTATAATGGTTGTCCAGGTTAACTAGATAAAGAAACATTGAATACTCCAACAAGAATATTTAATATAAACGTAAAATCCAAATTGATTGACAGTTCTGCAAAAATTACTGACAAATTATTTAAAAGGGACACAAATTGTTCGCAGAATTTTAAAAACAGTTACGATTTGTTTTGATTTTATACATTAAAATTTCATAATTTATGTTCTGAATCTAGTGTCTTCAGCTGTTTTATGTACAATGTTAGTAACGGTTTTGATAATACGTCAGGTTTTAACATTTTTAAAATTGCAGGTTAACAATTTAAAATTTGAAATTTGAAGCTGAAGTAGAAGAATATTTCAAGAAAATAAAACGTTTCATTTTTGTAAATAAAGCGAAACGATACGTTTATCGATCGTACATAAAAATTTTTAAAAAACAAACTGAAAGCAATTAACAAGAATTTGATACACTGACATAACCTTATAGAGCAGTTACAACTTAGAGATTACAGAAGCACGAAAAAGCCAATCACAATAGCCTTTACGATCACGTGAATCTGTTTCACAAATATTTTTGTCTTATTATTTATTATTTCTAATTTTTATCATAGTTTTATCTCGAGTACGTTTTTAATATTCTGCACGAGTGCAGACAGTAACTATTCCATACGCGTTGGAGACTATATAAGTTGAATATTTCTAAAGCCATTTTTTATTTTAAATTTTTTGTTAAGAATCATATTGCCTGTATCTCCGTATCCAAGCCCATTTATTACCAGACTTCTAGCTTTCTCAATTTACCATCCCGCATCAAAAAAAAAGTCCAAACCAGCGTTTAATTCATTGTATCTCTTACAGTTTTTAAGTATTTGAATTTACATTTTCTTGGCTACATTTTGCATATGACTTCAGAGTGATTGCAATTGATTGATGAAGATTTAAATTTGGCACCATGTTTAAATTATTTTCATGTTGGCACTACTTGTTTACTTTTTGCAATCTGTCAAGTCTGTGTTATTTACAAGGTATAAACAAACAGTACTATATAATCTCAAAAAAGATAGATTATGTTATTCTTATATTAGGAGTAAAAAGCTATTATTTTGAACCGAATGACAGCAAATGACAACAAAATATGTAATTTGACAATCAATTGCAATCACTCTGTATTTTACCTTTCTTAGTTATATCCTTACTCTACTCATCTGTTCTTATCTTAATTATTTACTTATCTAAATCTAGCCCTGGCTATTAATATTACTAAATTGTTCTTTGAAGTTCATCACTTTCCAGTTTCGCTGAACGCTTGACACTTCACTTCATACTGCCTCATATGTTTCGTGTTCTATTTCTACTACTCTCGGACTTGCAGGTGGTTCCTTATTGTGTTCAGATCTTGTTGTTAGGCCTGCTAGTTCGCGAAATCTACGGATCTCTGCTCGGCTGGGCTCGAACTGGCGACCTCTATTTGTACTGCCATTTCTTTCAACTCTTCCGCAGGTATTGGCCAATCCGAGCTAAGATAGCGAATTTCCCTTGTCGGTTTCTTCCCATTCTTCTTGCCACTTGCGAAGGCTAATTGCTTGTAGTTACGCCGGAGCTCGTGCTTGCCTTTTGATAAGCATGTAGTTATTTTTATTTTTGGATATTGTGAGTTTGTTTTGGAAAGTCCACTCCTAGTTTTCTTTCCAATTCTTTTCTACTTTTATGTCATCGGCACAAGCGATTGGTGTACCATCATAGTTAGTTTGCTCTAAGAAGGTATCCAATCTGAGGTTCCAAAGCACTTATTCCAAGATGGGATAGTTCTTGGGCATTAGTATTCAATGTTTCTATTTTTACCATTCTTGCATCTAGGTAGCCTTTTAGTATTCCTACAAGTCGTGAAGTCAATGGGACGCTAATATCGATAAAGAGTTCTGCCACGTGAATATTCTTACCGCCCATATATTATACAGACTACTCCTTGCTAAAACACCGAATTAGCCGGCAGACCATAAGTACAAAATATGAAGAGATTGAGGAAAAGTGGACGGTGAGCGAGGGTGACGAAGGAGAGAGTGGGAATTTGTGTTTGCGACGCGAGTCAATTGTGGGTTTGGGTGCTGGAAGGAAAGTTTGGAGTAACTTGTGTTTTGTGTGCTCGTATCTCGATGATTTTTGAAGCTAAAGCGTGGCGCTAGGTTAGGGTTGGAGATATTTAATGAAAATAGAAGAAATAAGGCGGGAAGTGGGTGTCAGGGTGGGAAAGCAATATAGGAGGTAAAAGCTAGTCATGTTCTCGCATTGTGTTTTGTTTGAGACTCGTGTTTTGTGATATTTTACTGTGTGTTTCTTTTTAACACATTTCATGCATGTTGTGCTTAACCTTTGTTTTAATAACTTTTTTCATTTTATCAACAATAAACTTGAAACTTAAGCAATTTACAGGGAAAACCTAACTTTAAGCAGATCTGCTAAACTCGAACGGATAGACCTTCTCGTACGCTCACCAGTATCGTAACTTTCATTCAAATTTAAGAACTATTTCGAAAGACCCTGTTTATACGATTTAGATATTGGCAAGCAAAAACTTCTTTCCTACTTTACAACCGATGCTCTTTCCGATTCTGGCTGGCCAACCCTAAATATTCCCCATTGAATCTCAAATGCAAAATAATAGAGAATGCAGAGGTCTCTTGCAAGAGCTTTACTGCCATTGCATATTATTCCATCCGGATTGCTTTAGCATTACCGTACCGATAACGGTACCTACCTTTGCACCCGAGATAGACCTTAATCCATCTATTAGGAAGGACGTCAGTGGCGTACGAAATCGAGATACATTCGTCAGTTTTCGGCTCGTCCCGGGCAAACCATAGAAGGTATGAAGAAACTAATTATTCCATAAACATCAACAAACGGGGCCTTATCGATTACCGTTTTAACATTGGATCCATCGGTTACGGGGGATCAGGGCCAGATAACCTCCCCCCTTAAAAATCAGGATTTCTCCCCATTTAAGTTTGACGCAGGTGGTAGATGTAGTACTACGCAGCGCATCGATTGATACCGGTTTCGCGATTAATTACCTATAATGATTCAGTTTTGCTTTTTTTATTGTGTTGGCAAGTCTTTCTTTGGCCCGCCTTTGGCAATCGGCGTAGCGAGCTCATCTTCATTCATATTTTTGAGCTTGTCTGGCTTTTTGCAGTAGCCTTCAATATTTGCACTTTGTTCTTTTGGAGAACCTCATCACATATTTGGTTAGTAAGCCCACTCTGTAGTATCGATGGAGGAACTGGTTGTGCACGTGATCTCGTGGTAGTCACTATGTTACGGTCACTTTCAACTACATCATCTTTAATACCACATTCTGTTATTATTTATTTGATCTAAGGCAGCGTTGCTCATAGTCAAATCGATGTTATTACCGCCATCTGTAGTGCAGAAGGTGGACGAATTGTGCGGTCGATTTTGTGTGAGTAGGTTTGATTCATGGAGAAATTCTGTCAGTCCGTCGCCTCTAATATCGTTTGTGACCACATCGTACTAGAAGTAATCTTGCAAAATCTCTTCCGATCACAGTGTTGTCGGGAGGAATATTGTGAGGGTTCAATTTCGTCATTTGGCGATCAGTAAACGCTTATGAGCGTCATTGTTCTTTGCAAAGCAACGGTTACTTTTAGTTTGTAAAATGTGATAAATTGTGCGTAATTGTACTTGGTGTGTGTGACGACGCCCTTAATTTTGAACAGTTTTAATAATTACGAACCCAACCTGAGACTATTGAATTGAAAATTAAATGGACCACATTGATATTGCCGCAGGTGGTCAGCATTTATTGACTTAATTAATTAGAGAGCAACATTATAAAACAAATCGTACCATAACAGTTAACTTAATAAATGTAACAACAAATTTATCTCATTTTGATATTAAACGAATTTCCAATCTACGTCCTATATTTCAACACATTGAAAGATTGCCGTTGAGAGAAAAGATTATATCTAAATTTACAAAAAAAAATTTGATGATACTCAGATGTTGTATACAGAAGAACAATCTGCCTCCATATATATTTTTACCAAGTCAAGAATACCCATAAATAAAACACTTTTGGTTCTTATTAATAAACGTTTCTTACAAATTACAAACTTGTTCATGACTAATTCGTTCTTGAGATACACTTAAAGCGTTTTAAATGAAGGATGACTTAAAATAGTAGATGCACATTTTCTTCACTTGCTTAATGCAATTGTTACGATCCACATTTTTGCTGAAAATCAGGGACATAACCTGATTTTGTTGTTTCAAGTTTCAAATTATCGAACGAGTTTTGCGTATAAGTTGCAAGTTTCCTTGGCGTACATCCAAATTTACCGAATAACATACGAGGTATTTAACCAACTCGAACATTTTTGTTTCTAGTTCAGTTTCGTACATGCACACATACATGATATTTTGGTGTTTAACGCAAAAACGAAAAACTCCCATCTTAATTTAAAAAATATTATTTCAAACATAATTAATTAATTAATTAATCATCCATGCCCTAGGCAATGTTTTCCAACACAAAAAAGGTGTTTAAATTTTAATTTGTACAAGAAGGGGTTTGAATATTTCATTACTAAATTGAATATTCTGTGCTCACACGTTTACCAAGTGTAAAGAATCCTTGGATATTTCCCTTTGATTAACATTTCGTCTCTGTACCTCTTTCCAAACATCAGTTCTCACGGTAGTTTTATCTTTCCGCTGACCATTTCGTTGCTGAATAAATTAGTTTAGTTGAAACACCCAAAAAGCAAGCTGGAGTGGAATTTTTGATATCTGTAAGTGTAATGTACTATACAGAATGTATGAATCGAAAACTTGCTAAAGTTGTTGTACTAAATCTTATAGGATCTCAGTCACTTATCCATCCCACATTCTATTAGAAATTTAAAGATGTCTACTTGGTTTTCTTATTTTAGACAAATAGACTCTTTTGCCACCTTGATCAAACACAAAGTGACCTCTTAAAACTAGCTAAAACTCCTGAGAACATTCGCATTAACTTTTTTTGTCCTAGCAACTTTCTGAACAAATAGATCAATAAAATCAATCAAAAGCTTGGTGATTTACTCCTATGATACGCAATAAAATCTACTTCTACTTTTTCTTATCATGTAAGTAGGCAAAAGAGAATGGTTTTCACTCTTTCTTACTTACTTTCATGCTCTACAGTTCCCTTACCAAACGGTAGCTGCGTTCTATTGTAAGCCGTCCTAGCCCCATTTTAATAGTGCTAACAAAGACTGAATCGTTCATAGTTCGCTTTGAAATTTCCGCATTCGAAGTTCAGTTGGAGCTCAAACTATAAGAAAATATGAACTGAACGGAGGCCGTGGTAGCTGTCCCGAAAGGGCCAAGCGGTAAAGAACTAATCTAGACCTGAAAAAAGGTTTTTCTATACAGTAGGATTTAAAGAGGAATATGTATAGCAAAGTAAGAGAAACGTGTTTCCTTCAGTTTTCAATGGTCAACCCACAACTTATAGAAGCTGTCCTTTTTGGGCACAATCAAAATTGACGAGGATCAAAGAAACGCAGAAGGCTCAATGAGTTCAGCATGTTGATCCCTTTCGTGTTTCCAATCCTGGACAGACTAAGAAACGCCAGGTAGTAAATTCCTTAGACGTGAAATCTGAAGCTGGAATAAAATTGAACAGGTTTTAATGTCAGGTTTCTTCAATAGTAATTGGGTTAGTACTAAACGGATGTTCCATTATGAGCCTCTGGAGTCTGTTTTTAACACTGCTAACAATCTCAGACAGGAAAAGACTCCGAATTCTTGATAGTCAACTTAGAAATTTTCATATTCGCTTAGATTACGAGTAAATATGAACGGAACGGAGTTTGTGGTAGCTTTCCCGAAAGGCCCAAACAGTTAAGGCTGGTTCTGTGAAAAAGATAGTTTGTTTGAAGTAACAAAAAGAAAAAAACCTTAAACTTTCTTCAAGATCCCGCTTGTGCTTTCAATCCTAGACAGACTAAGAAACGCCAGATACCAAACTCCTTAGATATGAAGTCTGAATGCTTGGAAGAAAATCTAAGACCTTCTCTATGCAACCAACAGGTTGACTACAACAACTTTTGGCCCCGCAATTTGAACCCCATGGTTTTGCTGTGACGAAGGACTTTCAAACGCAAGTAAGAGTTCTTATTGGAATTCTCCAACCTATCAACATTGTTTTGGAAAAAATGTCCGCTCTACCGTTCAAAATTGACGTATCCAGATTTTGTGGTAGTCAAATAAGAAAAATATGCCGATTGATAGTGACAGCCAATATCCCCATTTTGTCTACCTTAATTACTTCAATGACCGTTCTGTTACAAACAAAATCGTTTGGTCTTGGTCAGCAGAATGCTAGGAGTCCTTCAACATACTTGCTGTACAAACTGATGCTTCGTCCTAGGGTATCCGAGCCGTTTTATCTCAGAAGAAAGAAGACAAGAGACAGTGATCTGCTGTATCTCCGGACGCCAGAAATTTGATACCTACAATCCGTTTGGAAATGACCGTTGAGATCGGGGTTACCTTAAAAAAGAGATTCCAAAAACAGCAAGACTAACTCCAAAGTGTCAACTTTATAAGATTTTAAATTTGTTTGGGGTACCAGATTAATTGAAAAGTAATTTTAAAAAATGGCGCAAGGATTCTGTAGAGTTTGCTCTCGTTGATAACTTAACAAAGAAAATTAAAAACACAGCACATACCAAAACAGTAGCTGTTGGACAGTCCACAATTGCCCAAAAACGAAACAGTTGTCAACAAGCTTTCCAGCAGATGGGCTCCAGTGATGTTTTCAAACAATCTGTGAACTTGTTCCCAGAAATGCAATCGAATTGCAACCAAAAACAATTGGAAAAGGGGGAAAAAGAAGCAACAAAAGGCATTAGCAAATTAGTGTGTGGCCTTAATAATAGAACAACTCGGCCAGGGCTATTGCAATTGCGTGTGTAGGATGTGCGCAGCACACGGGCGCTAGCCTCAAGGGGGCGGCAGATTGACAAAAAAGATATCCTGAAAGTTTTAAAATTGAAATTCTGAAATTCATATTGGAAATAAAATTATTTTAGTACCTTGGCTTGTAATGCCAGTTACATTTCTGAGATCAATTACATTATTATATGACTTAGAGGAAATTTGAAAAAGTATCTACAATCTAGTTGAGCGAATGCTTGTATGTGATACTGTGCGAATATTTATAGGAGATACCAACATTGGTTAGTTAAGTGAAGTCTGTACTAGAAGTAAGAAGCGTTTTAAAGCTGCTCCAGGAGACTGCCTTGTAGACATCACGGTGCATCTTTGATGTCACTCTCAACATCGTCTACGACCTAATGCAAATGGCCTGCAGGATCATAGAAAGATGGTGTAATGACAATGGGCTTTTCGTCAATCCATCTAAGACTAAAGTAATTCTGTTCACCAAGAGAAAGAAAACAGAAGGTTTAAGGGTAGACTTCTACGACTCACGCAGGAGGTCAAGTACTTAGAAGTGACCTTGAAAAAGAGATTAAGCTGGCATTCGCATGTCGACAAGGTGGTAACCAAGTCGACAAAGATACTCTGGCAGGTGTGTCAGGTGGTAAGTACGCTCTGAGAAATCAGTTCTCAGATAGCGTACTGGATATACACGGCAATTATTAGACCTAGACAGAGAACTGAGGATACAATAATGGTCGTAGAGGTTCTTCAGGGATTGGCGAGTGGTTAGTTAAAAAGGGCCTATAAAGACCTCTTTGCTGGGCTTCAGCCTCCACAAACTATTATTACTACTACACTGACAGTATCAGTGACTACCCAAATCATGTGTGCAATTTGAACAGCTGGAATGTTTCGACCAAATGAAGGACGAAGTAGAGATTAAGCGTTAAAGAAGAATAATGTTTATCAAAATGCGTTAATTTCCTTAACACGTCATACTTAGTAGAATACAATGTTTTGGCTTATCTTGGCATCATACCATTACGCCAGAGGACAGCATAGCCTATGTCCCTAGAACCGACAACCCTTCAAAGATTTTTGGGCAATCTTTTGAGGGAAGTTTATGATAAGGGATGAAAAACTTCGAATGAAGAGTAAAATTTTTTTTAAGTAGAAATAAATTTTACGCCGCCGAAGAGCTGATGGAGAGCATTAGAAGAAAACTTCGCATCATTAACGAGAACAGACCGTTAGCATTAATTTAAATTAATATTTCTATACGTTAAATAAAGTTTATACCAGGGCCGGCGCAAGGCCGCGCAAATGATACAACTTGTCGTAGTTGCCTATAAGTCAATAAGACAATTAAAACTTAAAGGCACCACCCTGTTTGCGTCAAACTAGAGACCTGCACGGGCTGGGTTTTCTAGTCGGGCATTTACGCGACCCGGGCCGAAGCTTAGGTTAGGGTCTCAGTTTAAAGATTTATCAGGATTTTCGGGCCTACGTCCGGTTAATCGGGCGGTTTGGTATTGTCGGGACTTTGGAGGTTTTGAAGCCTGTCGGACCTCTGGCAGGCCATACGAGTCTATCAGGCTTCTGGGACTTCTCGGCCCTTCGGGTCTATCGAGCGGCCTAAATCTTTCGGGCCTGTCGGCTTTTTTTAACTTCTCGGGCCTTCAAGTCTCTCGGCCTTATCGGGCCTATCGAACCTTTTGGACTTTTTGGCCTTTAGGGGCTGTTGGGCCATTTAGTTTTTTTGGTCCTGTCGGACTGTTAGGGCCCGTTGGACTTTTGAACTTCTCGGCCCTTCGGGTGTATCGAACCGCTTGAATCTCTCGGGCCTGTCGGACTTTTCGGGCCGTCGGGTCTTTTAGACTTTTCGGCTCTTTGGGACACTCGGACCGTTTGAGTCTCCCGTACCGTCGGGCCTGTCGGCCCGTTTGGGCTTCTCGAGCCTTCGAGTCTATAGGGCTTGTCGGGCCATACGGGTCTGTCGGACCTTCCGGACCGTTCGGCTCTTTTAGAATTCTCGACCCTTTGGGCTTTTCGGTTCTGTCGGATCGTTCCGGCCGTCGTGCCTTTTGGACCGTTCGGGCCTTTTGGACTTCTCACCCCTATGGGCTTCTCTGTCGGGCCTCTTAGGCTGTTCGGGCCGATCAAGAAGTTACCGGGTTTTTTTCGGGCGCATTAACTTTTTCCGGTAGTCAATAGTAGTGGATTACTGCAGGTTGTTTAATGAAGAGTAAACCCAGACTTTCAATAGATTAATTTTACCAAAATGTTCAGAAAGTAAGAGCAACGAAGCCAGTAGAAGAATGGACAAAGAGATAAAGTGAATGAGATTTGGCAGCAGAGTACAAAAGGCAATTCTAATTAGTTAAGCAAATAAACTACTGATGGTAATCTGGTAGAGAGGAAATAGCCTGATTCTCAGCTAAATTAGCTTTCTCAAAGAAATTCACACAAGAAAACTAGCCATGCTGCCTATCGGCGAAGGAACAGTGAATGGACTAGTGTATCCACAAGGTAACTTGCTTGGTTAGGCAAGACTATGCTTAATGTACAACGTTAGTTGTTCCTACATCTTGGATTTATTCCACTAAAAACCTTATGCTGTAACTTCTTCTCGGTTTCTTAAAATACGTAAAGACAATAACGAACTGCGAAGCCAGGCCTTGAGCCATCCATGTTGACGTGGTGGAGGGCCAAGCACGACATTGTATAGACAAGGGGGGCCCTGATCGGTGGTCGGCGAAGGCGGTCACACCCGTGTTAATTCCAAGAGAGTTAAAAGAATGTGACACAGAAGGTGTTGGCTCCGACCGCAGCCGCAAAACTTTAGCGGAGGTCCGTCTGCGCCAGCTCGGATTATTATAATACTTCCACTGAAAAACGCTCTGTAACGGAGCAGTTGGCGTATTCGTTTACAATAACACTGGCACCGTATTCCATAATCTACTCACTACTACCTAATGTTACTTTCCAAATATTCATGCACTCCAGAGCTGTATTAGGTGCTGATGTATCATTTATTTATCGATTATTTACACATAGCGTTGCAATTTTTGTTTTTATGGCTTACTACGTTTTAGAATCTCTTCTGCGGGTTATACAGCGAAAGTCCTCTTGAACGGATATTGAAAATGTCCAAACGTTTTGTTCCTACGACAGAGGTGTCCTTCTACAGGAAGTTTGTTTGTTTATTAGAAATTCTTCAGATTTAAAGATTTATAGCCATCTGTGGCAACGTTTCTTGTAGCTGATGATCACCCTTTCTTCCTTCTTAGCACCATATATTGCTTAATGATTTTCCCCTATTCGTATCCAAAATTATATTCGTCTAACAGAGGCGTCTGTTTTTTAGAGATGTCCGTTAAGGGAACTTTCAAGGTAGTATTTTCGTTATTTTTCTAAAAATAGATACATCAAACTAATTGCTGAAAAGCCTTTAGAATTATCTTTCTGATAGTGACCAAGTCAAATATAACATGACAAATATGAAATGAAGTGCAACCTAGTCAGGTTGAATTTGGACATTTATCTAAACAGCAATGTTTCCTTCGAGTATTACTATCAAATCCTATTTATTGCTAACATTTAAGAAAAGCAAACCAAAGATAAAATCAAAGTAATCCAACTAGTTTGGCTATTTGCATTATTCCAATAGACAAGTCGTTTTCTATGTTGTAAATAGGGAATTAGAACCTTAATGATGTCATTCTGTTTTTTCTTGTACATTGGTGATATCTTAGCTAATTTCATCTAAGTGGTCAGATACACATAATGGTTGATTGATGTAATTCTTTGCATCTTTTATGCCCTTATTTATAGTCGGTACTTGAGCCTAACTCGAACTTGAGTTCTCCTCATGCTCGCTCTAATATTTTATTTAGTTGAGACGACTCGACTGGAAAATACGACGTCATACTTACTTGATGCGAGCTCAGACTCGAGGTAAAGGAACTGGCGTCTTGAGTTTAGTTTGTGAACTCAAGCACTAACTATAAGTATGGACATTAATAATTTAGTGTTTATTCTAATATTATTAGTCAGTGGTATTTTGTAGGTCCATTGTAAAGTATCAGGTTATTAATAAAATGAATAGGTAGTTCCTTATGGTTTGAATATTTCATCTAATGATTCTGTAAGCAAACCCGGTCGTCAAATGTAAATTAAATTCAAATCATTATTAGTCATGAAAATAGCAAACAAACATAAATATTTCCAAGGAAGTGAGAATTTTGCTTTCACTACAACTTGAAGTTTCGAGTGTAATAAATCGTTTGTATATACTTCGTGTCTATATACATTGTTGTTAAATACACGACTAAATTATTTAGACACATACACGGAACAATTTGTTATTGAAAAATCAATTATTAATCATTTTATTCAAATTAATGTTGGAAATTGCGGAAATTGGAAAGATGCGACTTAAATTTTTTATTATGTTTATGTAACAGTTTGTATACATTATGCACAATGTAGATTTTTAAGAGTATTATTTTTGTCTCATTTTTAAATTTTGGATCCAAGTAACCTAGTGTCATCAAGACAAACAAACATATTTCAGTATATCAATATTGAAAATCTAGTGTGCCTTGATATTGTTTTATTAAATGTCCCTTTTTAATGGGTAGTGTAGACACAGTTGTCAAAGAAGAGACACAAAACTATACGTACTCGTACGGCAAGTGAAAAAGATAGGTGTTTCTTCTTTCCTTATCTTTGTCTCTCTTGTTTGACAAGTGTGTCCACACTCTCCCATTAGAAAAATGACATTTAATAAAAAAATATCAAGGCACACTATGAAAATCTTGTATGCATCATCATAGGCGTGACATCACGCAAACATATTTTGCTATAAATCGATTACAACAACGGCAAAATGTTTGAAAAGTATAGTGTAAGGTTATAGCAAAGTATGTTTGCGTGATGTTACGCCAATGATACGTACCGCGATTTTTAATGTTGACATATTGAAATGTATTTGTTTGCCTTCATGACACTAGCACCAATTCATATATTTCACTCCCTATACCACCAATGTTCCCATTTTTCGTCTCCGCGCATTTACATTTGCAGCTTTGAAAGTTTACCACGCATACTCTTTTACGCGCGTTTTATGAAAAGTGCATACCACGCTGTGCTGCTTGCGCAGTACATGTCAAAATAGAATCTAGAAATCTGTCGAAGTTAAACGCCTGTCTCTTATTTAATCTGTGACACTAGGTTACGTGGATCCAAAATTTAAAAACCGCACAAGTCATACGCTTAAAAATCTACATTGTGCATAATGCATACAAACTGTTGCGTAGCAACCATATGCAATATAACAAGTCCAAAAATCAGCACTTATCCGGTAAAGGAATCTTTTATGAATGTTCATCCATTTAATGTTCTCCTTTTTTCAACTTATTAAACATTTTTTATATTCTACTGCATCATAAATACTTTTAAGTTTATAATAGTGTTTTCAGTCCAGAACGCTATGCTTTATTGTACTAGTAATACAAATATAAAGTAAATTGTCATTGTCAGCAAATACATTGTTACATAATATAAATAACGCTTTGATACTGTATACTTTCATAAATGTCAAAATGGAAAAATTAAGTTTTAAATTTTTTATGGTTATTATTTTTGTTATTCAAAGCAGTAGAACATAAAATAATGTTATGTTACTTGTACATAATATGACTTTATTGACTCGCCTTAGATTATGGCCTCGCTCGCTTAAACCAGGCTCGTCCAATAAAGTCCTGTATTGCGTACTAGTAACATAAATATCTATTACAACATATCAGTTATATTTATATCTTCTTGATAATTTTGTTGCCGCCACTGAATTGTTTCCTCCATTCATTTTATCTTCATTAACAAATAGATAGATTCAATGATTTCATGTGAAAAAGGGAGCTAAAGAGACGATTTTTGGACACTGATTTTTGTGTCCCAAAGAGACCTTTATTATCAATGGAACAAAGTACAAAGCAACTGATTGCACTTTACTGGTCTAATAACCCAGGAATACTAGGTTTGAACCTAGAAGTAATTATTGTAAAGCCGAAATCTTGCACAGTGGTTTGTATTTGATTTCCCTAATAACATACCGAAAGTCCCCAACTTTCCTGTGTCGGCTTCCTGAAATTTCAGGCATTCCAACAACTGGAATCCTGCAAAAATGCAATCAGACGTTGAAATTGATGCTACGAGAAAACGGTTGGACCTAGAATGCTCACGTAGAACTCAAATTAAAAAGGAAAGACTGAGCTATAACTCTGACTAGACAACCTAACATTCCGTTTAATATGAGGCACCAAATATCAACGAAAGTTAAAAAGAAGTTTGCATTTTTTCCTTTTTTAGCATTTTGGATTCTTTTTTGTAACGGACGATGAAATGATTGCGCGTGCTTGTTGTAGGAAGACTGTGACAATACGCAAAAAGCAAATTGCCCAAGCCTTGTAAGACAAGATTTTTCAGAAACATGAAATTTCCATTCTTTCAAAGTAAAAACAGGTACTACTTCACAATAATATGAAAAAGTTGAAAATTTAAAAAGGGTCGGCTTAACAAGGTTTGTACTTGAGAAATAAAAATAAAACTCGACTTTAAGTGAATCAATCAATCAGAGGAATATCTAGGACCTAGGTCGTCTTCTTCTTTAACAGTCTGGCAATTAGCACACTTTTGAGTTTCTGTAAGCTCCACATACTTAACATGCTGCAGTTTAGACTAGAATGTCTGAATTTGCACGGTGTGGGTAGCCATGTAGTAGTGAGGAAGACCAGACCTTCTGAGCATGTTTTCCAGCTCCAGTCTTTTGGATTGAGGTTAACGTCGAGCCACTGCTGAGCCTGTATAGAGATAATTAATATATAAATCTGATAACTAAGAACGTTTTGAGTCACAGTGACGTGTTATTAGTTTTAATCCTTACCTGGAAATATGTCCGGAATGAATGTTACTCACAAGTCGTACTTGTTGGTAGAGACTGGCAAGCGCTGTTTCGCTATAGCTCGAGACAAGTTTTAGGGAGTCTAGGGTGTCCGTTTCGGTACCTCCGTAAAGGGCTACGATGAATTTTTCCCCCGCTGTGGCAACGTTCCTCTTCCTGGATGTTAATTCGCGAAGACTTCGGGGACACCTTGCAGGTAGGGTCTCTTGTTGAAGAATTTCCATGCCTTCTGCTTTCGCAGCCGGTACAGAGTGAAAGTGGTATCTCATCCGATAACAGCATGAAAGAAAAGAATGCAATTCTTCAAACCAACAAATCTGCTCGGATTTCCTTGATAATAAAAACCTAAGTGGAGCAGTCATCTTTTGTACGTACGACGATCATATCGGTGTCCAACACGACTACGGTAATTTGCTGTCTAGGCACATCCATGTCCACAGCTGTCCTCAGGATCAAGTTAACTGCATCTACAACAGCCTGTAAGACCGTGATTCCAGTTTGTTGGAAGTGAGCAGACAACAGATCTACTACTCGTATCTGGCTAGGATGTCTTCACTTCGCCTTGCATCCGTCACAATCCACAGTGAATGATTAGCTGAATCGCTTGTGAACATGCTGTACGTATGTCTTGGCTATTTGCTCGAAAGCGACGGGAGGCAGCCAAACAAATTCGCGAAGAAGGTAACCACCACGTAGCACTGCACAAACACTTTGGCTGTCAAGATTTTCTTCAGAAACAGTGTTGAGGGAAAGCTTTTGGAGTGTTGACTTTGCATGAAGAACTGCTGTGGATTCAAAAGAACGATTTTGTTGCGGAGCTGAATTGACACAAGCGGTTTCACTGGATGTTTTCTTGGGAGTTTGACAGCTGCATTACCAGTAGCTTTGGTAGAGTCGCAGTTTATGTTGTTATCGCCCGTAATTACGGATTCAAGCTAGCCTAAATGGTCTGATTCTGTGTACCAGCCTTGCTTGGAAAGCATTTACCTTCATGAGGCTAGAAAGACAACGACAGAGTGTGCAAGTATACTTCCGTGATACCATATGGGTCACTTTGGGATTTGAACTGACGTATGAGGTCTTGCTCAGGAGACATATCAGTCCATACGTGGTTCAGGTATACGACGTGTAGTTACAAGTGTATAGAAATTCTTTAATTTAAAATTAACGTTTTGGAAGAACTTTAGTTGAAAGATTAAATTAAACTCGCAATACTTTTAAAAGTCTCGCCGCGCCATTTATACGAGCGCGTGAAAGCATTCTTTTCTTTCTTGCACTTTGAAGGATTTTTAATTTCTGAGTTTCCTAGCAAATTCGATCGATGTTTGCTGTTTCGTGTGTGGTTTTGTGTTCTTTAGGAAACTTTGTCTTTACACATATTTGAAATTTGAGGCGACCGGTGAATATTTGGAATTTCTCACAATTTTTCGAAAACGACCAGAATCGCCCTTCTTTGCAAATTGCATCTCTTGAAGAGAGAAGGTTATTGAGAAGTAACAAAAAGAAGAAGGAAGTCCTGATATGTAGAGAAAAATAAACTGTTATTCCATTTTCATTTTTTGCAGAGCATAGCTTGGAGGCCTGCACGGAGCGGATTTTCTAGTTGTGGCTTTACGTGTCCCGAGTCGAAGTTCGGGTTCAAGTCGAGCCGGGTCTCAGTTTAAAAGTTTATCTGGCTTTTCGGGCCTACGTCCGGTCCAAGCATTTCGAGCCGTTCGGTCTTGTCGAGCCTGTCGAACCGTTGGAGCCTGTCGGGCTTTTTAGACTCTCCGGCCTTTCGGGATTCTCGTGTCTGTTGGGCCGTTTGAAGCTCTTGGGTCTATTGGACAGTTCGGGTTTCTCAGGCCGTCTGGCCTTTTGGCCTGCGGACCTCTCGGATCTATCGGGTCGTTCGGATCTCTCAGACTTATCAGACCATTCGGGCCTGCTGGACCTCTCGGGCCATACGGGTCTGTCAGGCTTTTCGGTCTTCTTGGCCCTTCGGGTTCCTCTGTCAAACCGTTCGGACCTCTCGGACTTGTCGGGCTAATCAGGTGAACAATAATAAAATTGTACTTCGTCTTGTAGTTTTCAGAAAAGTGACAAAATACTGTCATCTTGGAATGGGGCAAATCTTCCTTGATATGACCCATAAAAGGACTCGGTTGTTTTGCGATGAAATTATAACGAAGATGAATTTTGAGATTGTCACAGAAAAGGTCAACAAACCCTTGGACTGGAATTCTTAAACTGAGTTCTATCCGCGAAAAATTAAGTTTTTCAGGAATTCCTCTTCGAAGGAGGAGCACGACGCGCATGACGAGAATGTCTGTCTCCAAGGCGATTGTTCATGTATAGGATTAGGATGACTGCGTCCACAACAGCCTGCAATACGGTACTTCCAGCTTGTTAAAAGTGGACAGACAAGAAATTGACCAGTCGTGTCTTAGTGTTGTCTTGTTATTCTTAGAAGGACGCGGCCAAGCAAACGCGTGAAGAAGATAACCACCGTCTAGCACTGTGCAACCACTTTGGCTGTCAAGATTTTCTTTAGGAGAAAATGGAAAAAGCTTTTGGAGTGTTGACTGTACTGATTCTTCTTAATCGAAAACTCGTTGTAGAGAGCAGTAGTCCTTTTAGTCGTCTTCAGACTTCATGACGCACGAAGCGCTGCTGCGGATTCAAAAGAACGATTCCATCGCGGAGCTGAACTGACGCAAGCGGTTTTGCTGGATGTTTCTTGGAGAGTTTGACAGCTGCTTTACCAGTAGCTTTGGCAGAGTCGCAGTTTGTTATTACGAATGCATGCTAGCGTAGATGGTCTGATTCTGTGCACCACGGAAAGTGGTTTTGAGCCATGCTTTGAAAGTATTGACATTCCGTTCGTCACGTTTTTACGGAGAGTTCTTAAGATCAACATGTTGCTCTGAGGATTCACCTTTCAATCGCGACAGCTTCTTCGCAGCATCAAATACATTCATGCAGGCTAGAAAGACAACGACGAAGTGTGCACGTGTACTTTCCGTAATAACACGTGGGCCATTTTAGGATTTGAACTAATATATGAGTTCTTGCTCAAGAAACATATCAGTCAAATACTTTAATTTAAGATTAGCATTTTGGAAGTACTTTAGTTTTTTAGTTACAACGACGCCGGGTTGTTTGTACGGGTACTGTCACAGCCTCCCTGGGACGAGCGCGTGAAATCATTTTTATCTTTGCTGTTTTGTTGTTCGCTATCTGTCAAATACCTTGGCATCACTTTCACCCCCACGCTGAGATGGAGCGACGAGCTGAAGCACTGCCTGGACGTTGTCCAGCGGCGCAGCGGCTTGCTCTCTAGACTCTGCGGCGGCATTCCAGGCTGCCACCCTAGGACGCTACTTCACACATACAAAACTTTCATAAGGCCCGTGATCGACTACCGATTCACAGTCTTCGGCTCCGCACCGCCATATGCGATCAGAAGACTCCGACAGAAAGAGAGGGCCATCTGCAGGAGGATTTTCCGGCTGGAGCGCTTCTTCCCTTCGGAGGAAGTCTGCGACAGGGCGGGTATTCCTCCTGTAGATGCGCGCCTCGAATTCATGAGGGGTCGATATGTGAGCAGGGCGGTCGAACAAAACAGAGAGCACGTTCTCGACATCCTAAGAACCCGGGCTCCGGCCGCCCGCAGAAGACCCAAAAGAAAACCCAAACACCCGCCCTCCATCATGATGAGACGTGCCGAGAACCTCTCTCCCGAGTTGATGGACATACTTCTTGACACCCCACTTATCTATAGATAAGTTCCCAACCACAGTCCTCCGCGAAACTACCGAGCAAAGTAGGCAGCGTCCTGGCGCCACGTTGCATTCGGGAGGTCCGGGACATCCCCGGGCCGACTGTTCTCACTAGGGTTTTTCCGTGGTTTTCCCTAGTGGTCAAGGCAAATGCCGGAACAGAAATTTCCACGGACCCACCACCAACACCGAACTAACGCGCCGCGTCACCACCCCTTCGCCTCCGATGTTACCACACCGAGGAACCGCCACTGCACCACCACCCCACAACACCAAACTGCTGCTGCCGCTACACACAACTACCGCAGCCACACAATAAACACACACACACACACACACACAGGATGAGCGCGAACCGAACCGTTCTCTAAGTCGCTAACGCCACAAAATTCCTCCCCTCATCAGGCTGAAGAAGCTCCACGAGGAGCTTAAAACGGCCTCCCGCCTTCGGCGGGAATTTAACGATTGACTTGACTTGACTTGACTTGTTCGCTACTTTTTACCAAACCGGAAACCATGTTCTGTAGTCTATAAGTACTCCATCGTTTGATTGCACTTTTTCAGGATTCCAGGTGTTCAAATGCCTGGAAAAGCTTTTTCTTATACATTTTGCTCTATTTCTAAAAATAACGAAATTACGGGCAATTATTGAAATCGAGCTCTAGGCTAGAACTCCCTGTACATAAGACAAAAAGATTCTGATATGTTCGATGCGTGCGGTACGTATACAATTAAAAGCTGTAATCAAAATAATTATTACAAAGAGAAACGTTGAATTTGTAAAGCATGGAATGTGTAGAATATGAAAAAGCTTGTTTGAATAGCTCTCGTCTAGCAATCAATATTTTGTTGACGTATTAGAAATCAAAGGAGTTTCCGCTATAGTGGAATGACCCTAATGTTTATTGCAGAAGAAAAGACTTTTTAACTGAGCTTAACGCTTTACAAAAACGTGTCGCAAAAACTACTACAAACATTAACCATCTTAAAATGCACACACTTTACAATTAAAATGAGATCATCTCATTACGATTATAATTTTATACTTTTAATTCTCCAGAAGAGATGATTGCTTGAATAAATTACTATTCATTCTCATAAAAGAAAATTCTCAGTAACTAAACGTATTATTATTGTGTAAATATGTGACGAGAATATCAGAACGTTTATTTTTTTTTATGTGACGAACTTTTATTAAATTTTTTAATCCTGCCTTTCTAAATTTATATGATAAACTATAGATTCTATGATTTATAGTAAAAGTGCATCGTGTTTTGTTTGTAAACATTTTTAACAATACTAGTTCTAAGATAGAATGCATAATTACCTGGAATAAGTGTCTCCTAAAGGTTTAAAATGCGCCTGAGTCTTTCACTTAACATCCTGTCGGTTCTTTGACTTCCATGTACCCTCTCCATCAGAACATACGTACTATGTATACCCTAACTAACATTACGATAGTTTTATTGTCTCTTCTCTCCCTCCACTAAAACGTATTATTAGAATTCAATACCTTTACTTTATATATTATACCCCAAACAAGAAGTTACATTTGTATTCATAGAAAGAATTATTATTTATCTACGCGGACTTTGATCAGCTTATTGATACCTGTCCATATTTGCAGACAATCCTTCGTATTTCTCCATTGCGAGCGGCTCCGAAGCGACGTCACAGGCAGTCAGTCTCGATCTTACAAATTCATGTGTGAAGATGGGAACTGCAGCTTCCACCTTAGATAACGTTTCGAGTTCGTCAGAATGTTCATTGAGTAGACAACTAACTCCGCCCAGAAATGCTTATCAGAGCAAGGGTGGCATACAAACCCTTTTACGGTCGGTGAGTTCAAATTCTGCGGATTCGAATCAAGAACTATTAATAATGGGCGAGCCTAGATTATCAGATATCGCACCAGATTTAGCTTTTAAATATCCAAGCAACAACGTAGAGCCAAGACGAACGAATTCGTTAAAAAGTTCCAAAAAATCCGAACTGCAGTGTCACGACCTAATGTATTTTCCATTACCCACCTCCGAAGACGCGGTAGTTTCGGAAGTATCGGGCGACGAAGAAGTATTCATATCCGAAGATTCGGCCAGATATTATAATTTCGCCGCAATATCCGGAAACGGAACGAACCGAAGGCGACATTCAATTAGTGCATTTACGACTAGAGAAAGGTCAACGAGCATCGCGTCGTCTTCGAAGAGTTTCAAGGAGGATTTCCCACAAGCTGTGATACATGCGACAGCGGAAGGACAATCAGTGGGGGGACCTTCCTCATCAGTTAGCATCGATGATCATTCATTACGACACGGATCTTACCCAAGGAAACGCTGCAATCGCTGTACCAAAAGTAAGTCAATTTAGGATAAGTGCCTATTTACACTCTCCCTCGCTTCTTATAAATTATTAAAGTCGGCAATTTATCAATGTACCGTGATTCGTTAATAGAGACAACGATATTATTGTCTAAGATGTTCCGAGGTCTGTTACTAGATGATTTCTTATTATTAAATTAACCATCACTACTAGGTACGTGATCTAGATTCGCTGTATAAATTGTGTATTCCTTATATAAAATTCTATTTATGTTAGTGTTATCAAGTTCTTTTGAAAGTCCCACAATTCTGTACGTAATAATGTCGTATCTAGAACGTACACCTGTCATTTTGTATTTCGCCTGAAAGCTACTCCGCTTTTCTCCGTTCCTACCTACCAGAAAAATATTATCGAGGCTTTCAATAAAACGCACAAATACATTCGCACACTCATGCCCATCGCCTTTTTATTTAATGAGATTTGACTTTGAAAAACAGTTAACATGATATAATGTTCATTGTTTGATAATTATTATCTTGCAAATCTTTTATTATTATTATTCATCGATTTACATTTTTAGTCGAGTCGCAATGGCAGTTCCATAACAGTAAACTGTTTATTATTATAAAACGATTTTTTCTATTACGTTCACGTAGCCGTTTACTGCTTAGGAATTTAAAAAAATAGAAACGTATATAACTAGCTAGCTGTTGTATAAATCATTTTAAGACACACTTAAATAACTAAAATAAAATTGTGTGGCACAAATTAAAATTGATGGAATTAACTGAATTAATTTAGAACTGTTAAAGTAATTTAACTAATATTGTTACAAACCGATTTTTAATTATTCATTATTCGCAAACACTAATTAAGCACATTAAAACTTTTCTGAGCTCCCTTGCCTTCTTTAGGGTTAGGGGTTGGAATTAATTTCTGTCGCTTTAATCATCAATAATTAATCAAAAGAAATTTCGCTAACTTAAAATTTCCTTGGTGGAAGCGAGGTACTGATTTCAAAATTAAAACTACCTTGACACCGTATGAAATTTAAACCACATCATTGAATCTTAAGTAAATTTACCTATTTAGCTTTGTGTATTAATATTAAATTTCTACACACGCAACCTGAAAACATGAAATTGTAAGATGAAATCCGAGATTTCTAAATTAAACTTCCCAACGCTGAAACAAAATTTGAAATTCCCAGATAAGAGTTTGAAACTTTTAAGTATCTACAATTCGGATTTATTGTACCATGTTTACAAGTCTCAAATAAATTTTTAGATTTTCAAATAAAACTCCGGACTTTAAAATGAAACCCGGAATTCCCAAATGAGTTTTCTCACGATGAAGCAAAACTCAAAATTTAACCGATCCAGTTTGCAACTTGCAAGTATCCAAAGTTCGAATTTATTATGCCATGTTTACAAGTCTTAAAGTAAATTTTTAAATTTTCAAATTAAACTCCGGATTTCTAAATGGAACTCGGAGTTTGTAGATGAGCTTTCTAACGCTAAATTTAAACTTGGAAATAGGGATTTTCAGGTGCAACTTGAAATTTTTATATTGGATTTGAAATTGCAACCTGCAACTCCAATTCTCAAATTACATTTCTAAAGAAAATTCAGAATTCTCCACCAAAACCTGAATATTTTACAAAAACGTGCATTTACTGGGCGTTAATTGGAATTCTAGGGTGAAACTGGGAATTCCCAGCTAGATCTTAGAATATTCAGATAGAATTCGAAATTGTAAGCTACAGCCCAGAATTTTCAAATGACATTTGCAAGGAAAAACTCAAAATTCTTCAGCAAAACTTGAATATTTTACTAAATTGTGCATTTACTGGGAGTTAATTGGCAGTTTAGAGAGGAATTGGGAATTCCTAACTAGATCTTGGAGTATTCAGGTAGAATTTCTAATGTTAAAACGTAACCTAGAATTCTTCAAAGGAATTTTTTAAGTTAATAATTTTTGAGTAAGGTAGTTTTATTGCCGATTCAATTCCTTCTCTACATTCGATTTATTCATGTAGTTTATGTAAATCTAGTTTTTCGTTCATTTCTAATCATTCATCAAACAACCTAATCGTTTGTCATGTAACATACACAATCACTCTTTGTGTTTTAATTAGAACAAACTCCATTTAACGAATTAGAACTTAGAAAAAAAAATCATTAATTACCGCTTATTGTTTATTGCAGTCTATAAATAGACTTTTTAATGTAGTTTTTGTTCAGTTACATCGTTTAGAAATGAACAAATTTTAGTGCTCTGCTTTAATTTTTCCGATAGTGTTCCACATTTCTGATATATAATGAAAAATCCTATTTTTAGAACTTTTAATTTTAATAATGGGTTTTATACAGAGGATCATTCTCTGTAATGAAATCCGTAGTATCATTTTAATTAATATTTGTTTTTGTATTGTAATTTCAATTTTAACGCATGTAAAATAAATACAAAATATCTTTTATTAAATTAACAAGAACAGTCAGAAATCTCCTGAGATGACGTCAGGCAAATCAGATTAAAAGAAAGGTATTTAGAAAAAGCTCACTGTAGTGCCTACTTATGTCTAAAAATAAACTTTGAAAAGCCCTATACAAATATATTACAAAAGTGGGAAAGAGGAAGGAAATTTCAACCGTAAAATTTAGGAAGCGTTTTGAATTTCGTTCGTTTTAATTGATCGGGAGATGTATGTATGTATAGGGGAGAGTTTGTATTACTTGTAGGATTTTTGATAAATTTTCAGGAGAGAAACCAAATTGATCGGTGAATTTCGTAATACATACGCTCTGAAGATAAATATTTTTCCTTGATTTCACAAATTCCTTCTGCGTCCTATATGTATGTAGTATGTGGCTTATAAAAAAATGCCAACTTCCAATAAATTATTCAAAACATTCCTTTATTGAAAGTTTGGAGAGAAAATAGACATCCTTTGTATTAGAAAATTGCATATTTGTTCAATCGGTGGCTTGGTGTTTGGTTCAATAATGTATTAAAAACATCTGTTGCTTCAGTTTATACTCGATATTTTTGTTTGACTTGTGGCTTAATCAATGCGATGTTATTTTTAACAATCGAATTTTAAAGAATCGTATTATTTATTGTTAATAAAATTCTTTTCGATATTGAATTCCCCTGCGCAAGAATAAAAAGGGAAAGCAAAATGTGCAAAAAAGCCATCGTACCGTAATAATCTTTTACCTTAATAGCGTTAGAATTAATTCGTATCCTAATTAAATGTTGATTAGACGGTGTATTGCGGATAGGAAGGAACAACGTGGATCCCTTCTTATACTGTGAGACTTGATTGAATTACATGGCCGCTATAATAATATTATTGCAGACTTCAACTTCTAGGTCTTCCGATAACCATCATAATTTATGTGGGCTGGAATGTATTTAAAAATAGGATATTAATAAGGATTTTCTTCTAATTAATTATGTTTATTACGCACATTTTATTATCTAATTTATTTTAATAGGACCGATAAAAAACTGAAAACGTCTTTTTTCCTATTGATTGTTTAAAAATAACACAAAGAATGCGTTAATTCGTTTTATTAAAGTTTCTTTGTTACGCGTTTCTTGGTAAATTACGTCTAAATGATTAAAGAGGAGGACGCCCGTATTATTATTACCACGATGCACTAGTAGATGCACGTCAAATATTGAAACTTCCTGTATAGCATCTTTTCGAATTAATCAAGCCTAATAGGATCTCAATTGCCTATTCAGTTACATAACCACAAGTGTGCATTGACTTTGTAAGGCAGTAGGCGCCAATCAAAACTTATACAGCTAAGGATAATAGTGTTTTTTAAATAGCATTTGCAAGTCACGTCTTATTGCCATTTTTGTATTATACACCCCTCCACCTACCATTCAATAGATATTCACTTTAAACAATATTCAACGGCTGTCGTCTAGGTATTTCTCTTAAGCAGTCTTTTAACACTTCTGATTGAATCGTCGAAGAAGTATTGTTATTGTTAACAGATGAGTGCTTGTTTGAAATTATGATGAAAATGACTGCGAGATCTGGATTTCGCCATATGACACGTAAGTAAAAACGCACATGTGTTCTCATTATATAGATGGTTCATTCATGAATCTGTTTTTTCTGTTTCTGTGTTATTTTGTTGTTACTAGAATGATAATGACTCATTAGATGCTATAAATAAAACCACATTAAATATTCTGTAACATTTCGAAAAATTTTAAATAGAAAAGATAAAACCGTAATATGCGGCTAATTAATAAACAGGATATGCGCTCGAAAGCAATTAAAACGTTACGTTGCGTAACAAAGTTTAGGGGGTAAAGGGTTAACTAGTGAAACAGACAAGAGATAATGTGTGTGTGTTATGTAGGATATAATAAGAAAGAGAAAAGTCGGTTCTTTATTGATATCGGTATAGTCTAGGCACCCATTAAAAGAGACCATCTTTTATTCTTGCGCGTGACATCCTGCGCACGTGCATCTCGCTTCCAGGAAAGGAAGAAGCGGAAGGCTTCCAGTCGTCTAGGATGCATACTGATGCTTTATTTACGATATTAGACATGATAATGTCAAACTACCAGATTAACCTTTAGAATGATTTAAAATAGAAAAAGATATTTATATTATTATTTATAAATAATTTCATTCGAGTAAGCACTAACGAGACGGAATTGCATTTGCATCTATACATGTAGGTAACAATGTTTAGGAAACATGTTGCGTTATTAGAATTTCAATTGCAACTCTTGCTATAGGACGAAAGTTTTGTTAGACAAAAGAAAGATGACTTAATGGAATGGTCGTTGTTTCATACATCGAGTCGAGATATAAAAATATTTTATTGTACAATTTTGTAGTTCCTTAGTTTATTATTTATTCGATAAATAGGCGTACGAAATGCACAGGCCCCAACACTATCACCACCCTAAAATTATCTTGCCTTTCAGTTTGACGTCATACTAAAAATCACCAATAATGTTACCACAATTTTAGTACGCCATCTACACTTTTATGTTAAAACTGTATTTGTAAATAAAAACAGCTGGTTGTTAAAACAAGTCGAGTTTTGATCTCTAGGTTATGAAACTGCGAAATTTTGTAGAATTTCTTAAACAATTCTTTAAAAATAGGGAGCACCGCATTTTTTATTTTGTTCCTCTTATTTACATACCTATGCAACATGTAATTTTTCTCAATGTGCTTTAATTTGCTATTATTGGCCTATTATCTGGAGCAAGAACAAACAGTGGTAGTACATTTCTTGTGTAAACAATAATTTCTTGGAAATAAATTAAATTATTAATAGTTAAAAATTATGTGTTGTTTTGCAAACAGTTAAGTATATTAATTATAATTTATAATACAATTTATGGAGAATTGTTATTAAAAAATGTGTCCCAAGACAAGCCAATCAGTTTCTTTTTCTTAGCAAAGACGTTCGCCATTAATGCAAAATAGTGGAACTGAATGAATTGATCATCACTTCATCAGTGTTCATGGAAAAATACCTCAATTCCTGTTTCAATTTTGGAAAAGGTTTAAACTTGAAATTTCACACCTGAATACATAAATCTTACTACTCCACAACGATCATGTAGGTATTTTACAGCTAGGAAATTTTGCATTATTTTGATAAGAGTCTAATATTTCATCAAAAGTATAATTTGATGTCGGATATTGATTTACTTCTTGAGAATAATTTTCTATAATTTTTACCACATTTCTTTAACAATTTTCTGTTTCTGATGTAAACTCTGTGATCACCACCCTGTACCAAGCTGCAAAATTTTGATCAAATGTGTAATAAAGAATTTGAGGTCAATTAGTTAAGCTAAAGAGGTAGGTTTACAAACTGGATCATCGTGTTGTCCTTGCAACGTTTAGTATACTTGAATTCCTTGCAGAGGCTTATGCAGCGCACGATAGTTAAATTAGTACCTACCTGATAATTATACAGTGAGCGGTTAAATTATGGAATGAATTAAATAAAACCGTAATAATTTCTTTTATATAAAAACTCCGAGACACGTCGATTTTATTTTGTTTTTTGCCGTTTTTCGCGTACATGTGATTTTTTACAGGGTGATTCTAAAAAGCTGCACGAAGAAAAATTATTTTTTTTAATGGAACACCCTGTACATTTCTACAGATTTGGATAAAAGCTTGTTTCACAAATACAGTAATGTAGATGTTGATGGGTCTATCTTTAATAATAACGGAGATATAGTCAAGAGTGCTCAATAAACAGAAGGCAAGGAAATAAGTTTAATACATTATGAACAAACGAATAAATTAAATTAAATAGTATTCAACAAACAAAATTAAAATAATTCATTTAAATCAAATCGAATAAGTGAAGAAATGGGTAGAATTAGTCCAGAGGTCATTTGCAATGTACAAGAAGAATGTGTTCATAGGTTTGCTTATTGCCTAGAGGCTGATGGATGGCATTTCCAACATTTGATTTAAATGAATTACTGTAATTTTGTTTGTTGAATACTATTTAATTTAATTTATTCGTTTGTTCATAATGTATTAAACTTATTTCCTTGCCTTCTGTTTATTGAGCACTCTTGACTATATCTCCGTTATTATTAAAGATAGACCCATCAATACCTACATTACTGTATTTGTGAGACAAGGTTTTATCTAAATCTGTAGAAATATGCAGTGTTCCATTTTAAAAAATAATTTTTTTTTCGTGCAGCTTTTTAGAATCACCCTGTAAAAAATCGGATGCACACGAAAAACGGCAAAAAAACAAAATAAAATTGACATGTCTCGGCGTTTTTATAAAAAAAAAAATTATTACGGTTTTATTTAATTCGTATATTATGCTCTTCACTTCGTTAGTTCAGCTGCCTTATCTTGCCTTACATATTTCAATCCTTTTTCCAACTGTAAACCAGATTCTTAAAATTAATTTACTATTTTGTTGCATATTAGATTATAGAATTCTGAAACTACCCTTGATTTTTCTGTAAGCATTATGCAAATGTATTTTTATTTTTCTTATTGGAATTAGTTCTGAAAAATGAGTGCTGGAGCAAGTTTACAAGTTTGTCTTGTTCACTGTTGTACGGTTTCTTGAAGTCATTGATTTCAATCTGACGTGATACTAGATCTTGTACTGCACCTGCCCTTTCATCACATCCTCGTGCTGCAGAGTAAAGATCATAATTTTCTTTAAATTCTACTTATTTACAGCTAAACTTTCTGCTATCTTCATCAGTTTGGTCTGTTTTACAAACTGAAGTACACTAAATTCGACTTTACAGTTTTTTTTTTATCTTACATTCCTCGATTGTATCGGTAAATGGTTATTTTATCCTGTACCAGATTTCCTCTCAAAGAAGAAGCTTTAAAAACTTTTCAAGATATAAAGCAAACAACGAAATGTAAAAATGGATGCTTCCAATAGTGCCATTGGTGCTACACTTTTTATCGGGATCAGGATCAGAATGTAGACACGCGCTGTTATAAAAGCTACACGCAGATGGCGCCACTACTACCGTATGGACATCACTTTTGAATTGTCACTGATCAACGTTCTCTGGCATATACATTTTACTCAAAAGTTTCTAGTAAAATCAAGAATGAGAAAAGTTTTAGATGAAGACTATAACTGTCATGATTTAGTTATGATATAATCTGTAGGTCGGGATGTGCTTTTCCGCATTTTTTCTGCCGTAAATACTAACAGTGCTCATCTTATGAGTCTGCATTATTTTTTATGTCATCCAGGAATTACTCAAATGTATCCTTGCCAGATTTGCCATATTCCATCAAAAATATTAAAAAGATTATATCAGCTTGCCCAGTTTATTGTGAAATAGAACTTATCGAGGTTTAATATGGATTTTAAAGATCCTCTTCCATCTTTCACGTTATTGAGATATGACGTCAGTCACTGTTATTACAACTCTAAAGAACATGTTTTGTTGTTTGGTGCACCCTCATATATTCATACAGATAGACGGTCTTCTTTCATGCCGCATGAGCTCAGAGCCCTCTTAATGCTAATAATTGACGAGTAGATCTGCATATTTTCCGTAGAATGCGTCATTTAGGAGTAACATTAAATTATTCAAAACCTTTCAAATTCGGCAGCTTATGGTAAGGTCATATGTCATCTCAGAAACACAACGACAGAAATTAAGCCTTTTTTGTAATACAACTTTTTTCCTTAAAGTGTACCATTTCCGAGATGGACAGGGTGAAATATAATTTATAATTTATCGTCTTTAATGAAACTTGCACACTTTGTATCTCAGAAACGCTGCATATTGGGCAAAAGAGTTATAGAACAAAGTATTCTGTCTGCCAAATATTTGCACTCATTTTCAAAACACCATCTATACGAGAAAATTCATTTTTAATCTTGCTCGTAGCAAATCATCTTCGTCAACTTGCAATATTTTAATGTAGTTGTTCGACTTTGTTCCTACAAAGTGTTGATTTTCATTGAAAATATGTACATTTGTGTAATTCAGCTTTGCCCTTCTTTTCTTTGCTAGAAAGTACAGCAGCGCTTTAACCCCGAGCATAATTATTTTTACTTAGGCTTATATTATCTTCCCCGTTGATTTTACATCAATTATATAATACAAGAAATGTTATCAATTAAAAACTACACAGAATATGACTAATTTTATTTATTTATTATTAACCAATAATTGCGTTTTATTATTCATTTTTAATGTAAATACTACAATTCCGCAGCTTTAGAGAACGAACGCGTTGGTTGAGTGGTCAAGGAGGCGGCGTAGCATACGAAAAGGTCAGAGTTCAAATCTCGCCGCACACCTCATGATTCTTTTTATTTTTTTTCCATTTTTTATATTGTCTCCTTTTTTGTAATAATTAACTGCAATACCATATTTTATTTATATTACCGCGCTTTACATTTCATTAAAAATTAATAATAAAATATAATTCGTTAATAATACGTAACTAAAATTATTCGAACCTTTTTTGGATTTACGTAATTGCTGTATATATAATATAAGCATGGGTAGAAATTAAAATTCCCTATTATACACTTGGACAAGTCACCTCCTTGTATATGCTGCGATTTTGTGTGAAGACATTTAACCTCAAAACAAGACGCATTTTTTATAGATAAAGCAGATTTGTTTGACACTTTTGCTAGAATTCTAATGCTTATTAATAATCTAAAAAAAAATTAAGCAAACTTCTTTTGTTTTCAACTTATGGCCAATAAACGACGAAATGGGGGTTTGGGTTTTTCGCCTCTAGCTTCTTTATTATTCGAAATTATAAAAATTTAATAAAGCATCCTTAGAGTAGTCTTTTATTACTAATAACCTTAGATTGTTAAAATTGTTTGTCGACGCGCATGTCGGTTTCCTGGAACTATCATCAGGTTTATGCTTTTATGGGCGCCATATTTGATATTGACATTATTTGATAGGATTTTTCACGCTGTTTTCAACGATATAAGATTTACAGAGGAAATATAAACTAGAATTGACGAACAGTTATAGCCCCACATTATTTGCTTTTAAATAAATGCTGTTAACGAGTCATCATCTGGCGGTTTCCCAATAGGAAAGTTAAAAGTCTCGCACTTTTTCAAAACGAGAAATCTCAATGATTCAAGAACGCGTGGGTCAATTTTGATCAAATCTAGAGAGTAGATGGAGTTTTATGGCTCTCAAGATCCTTGCGCGCTGAGCGAACGCGGTAGCATCTAGCGGCGAAAATGCACAAAAACGACTGGGGCCTTATGCGAGGTTCTAGAGATCTGGGACCAAGGGCGCTGTAATGTAGAACCTTCCCAAAGGGTTTTGCTATTGGCAGATTTAAATTCGGGTCCATAGGCGTCCATGAGGGGGAACAGGGGTGAAATTTTACGAAGATATTGAAACGACATTTAGTATCCCAAGTAAGTGCCTTTACCTGCATCCGATGTCTCTGGAACCGACTTCCCACTTCCTACGGTTCGGCCGCTAGAGGGCGCGACAAGTCAAACCTAGGATGGCTCCTAGCTTCGAAGCTATCAGGGATACGGGGGTCAGGTTTTCGCCATTCGGCGTAGATTTGCAAGTGTTGTTGACCAGAGGAGACGAATTGCCACTGGTAAACCAAGAGACCCTGAATGTCTTCCAAAAGCCGTTTGGCCATTCTGCAAATCTTGCAACCCCCATCAAACTCGTCCGAATGGTCCGATCGGCATGATATTTGAGATTTGTATTCTGGGAGTGCATCTCTATCTGCTAGGAAAATCCGATTCGATTCGGTTAATTTCGCTCTCTTTTCCATGGTCTTCCGCGATGCCCAACTAATGAATTCGTAAGTTGGTTATTTATAATCCGATCGAGCCAGGTTTTTTTAGCCTAAAGGGCATCATCAGGGAGCAAAACGCTTAGGTGGATACCAGTGGCGTGCGCCTGTCTTCGGAATGGAATGGAAGAAGAAAATGTAATTAACCTTCTTTTGAAATTTTCTAGGGTAGTTCTCCAAGATCGTAGCAAAGTGTAGTTGCTAGCTTCGTATCGTATGGGGAAAAACCAAAAAAAGCTCTATATAATTTTACAATACAAGTAATAAGTGCCTCTCAGTTTGACGTCCTAAGTTCATGGTTCTGGCTTGTACTTTTTCGCTGGTTTCAGTTTATCCATTTACATGTGGTGCGATGCACTCACCATAATGAAATCAGTAATGATAAAAATGTAAATTACGTATTGTATGCAATCATAATGATTAATAATAGTTAATCTTTCAAACATCAAAGTCAAATTGCCTGCTATAAAACGTTTTAAAAAATTTAAAACAATAATTCTTTATCGAGTGTTTTATAAAAAGAACAATTTGTTTACATAGTAAAAAGTCATTGTTTCAAAATAGTCTAGTTTAGTATTCTAACGTAGGAATTTCATTAAAACAAAATCAGGGTGTTTCATAAAGTTGAAATTTAATACGTGAAAGTGTACGCCCACAGACCCTTGTTACAAATCATTCAAAGCTTAGGGATTTTCAGTCTTTAAAATTCATTTAAAATTCATATATTTATTCTCGTGGGAAAAAATCAGACGGATTTGAACAAGCCGTTGTTCGGTGTTTATATCGTGCCTTCTCCTCCTGTCTTTTGTTTTAATTTTTTTTATCAACTTTCAGTTTTTAACACTCTGATAGATTTTAATACCCAATTTAAAAATTTCTAATAAACAAATTAACTTAGAAAAGTAAACGAATTCGAGATATCATCATAAATTCTTGTTTGTATTTCTGTATTTAAGTATTTATAAAACCCCATGAGGGTTCATTCAGTAAAGCGATAGAATTATTTAGAACAAGTATATTCTTAGAATAATCAATTTTTAATCCTCTTGCGTACGAGAATGTAATTCTAGGTGTTTCCACTTTGTCAGATTCAAAGTCGAGTTTTTTCTAGTTAAGATCGTTTTTTTCAAATCATAATTAAATATAAACAATGAATTCGTCTTCATTTTTAAATAAATGTTTCTTTCGCTTCTTATATCTTTTTTTCTTCCTCTCTCTATCGAACGATATTTTATGATCTTACATTCAGTTTTTTCAGTTTCTTTTTGATATTAATCTTCCATCTTAGTTTGGCAATAGTGTCATGCTTAGATATTTTGCTGAGTTTGCGCAGGCGATAACGCTGTTGATAATTACTGGAGACTGTCTCTTTATGGTTTTGTTGGTAAGGTTAACGTTCACTTATTAATCTCTTTGTAGATTGGTTGTGGCTTCCTCAGCATTGTCTCCAATGCTTGCTTGCTTTACTCTGAACAGTCTATCAGAAATATAAGACTATTGAGTGCTACAGATTTTTTGGGGTAGGATTTAGTACCGCGCAACACTTAAGATCATATCCATACACTTGTTCTACGTCAGATAACTATTAAGAATGTTTTTATTTTTGCTGAAGTGCTGTGAACCTTGGAAATTACCAGAATAATAAGAAAAAGTCACTTTAAACTTAGGCAAAGGTTATTCCGCCCTACAACTACCAAAGATCGTCGCGCAAAACCGCTGTTTCTTTTTTAACCCTTGTATAGTAGAATTGAGCGTGGCTGCCTGCAATTACCACCAGTGCAGGTCACTTTTGTTTGAAAACGGATCACGTTTTTCCTTCCATTACGAACCATCCGAAGATCAATACAAGTGAGACTGTGCCATTGGCCGAACCAGCTGGGGTGGCTTAGAGTTACTGTTTGCCTTTCACTAACTTTCTTAAGAGAGTTGAATACCAATACTAGCCGGTCTGCGTCCTCCCACTAGCCACCCACATTAGCTTAAGATTGGGTCCCGCCCTCAATTAATCTTAAGAGAAATAAATACGAACGCATGTCAGACTGCGCTCACCCACGGGTCAACTTCAGTGGTTCAAAGTTGAGCTTCGCCATTCATTAACCTTCTTAAGAGAGCTAATTATGAACACGGTTTGGGCTGTGCCTTCCCAAGAGTCGCCTGCTGTGTTCAATGCCGGTCTTTGCCCGCCATTATCTATCCTTCTCAACAGAGCTAAATACGAACACAGGTCGGGTTGTACCCTCATTAATCTTCTTAACAGAACTACTTATGAACACTGGTCCGCAGTGTCTTCCCAAGGACCATCTGCAGTAGTTCAAACTTCGCCTTCCATTAATCATTTTAAGGGAGCTAAATATAAACATTAGTCATTCCCCGTCTTCCAACGGCTCACTTGCGGTAGCTCAAAGTTGTCCTTCTTAAAAGGACTAATTATTAATACAGGTCGGACTGTTTCTAAGGTTCTCCTGCAGTGTTCAATTACGGGCTGCGCACTCCATTAACCTTCTTAAGAGAGCCAAATACCAACACAGTTTGGACTGTGTCCTCCCACAAGTCAACTGCCGTGGCTCAAAGTTAGCCTTTGCCCTTCGTTAACCTTAAGGGAGCTAAATACGCACACCGACTAGGCTACATGCTGCCTCTAACAGCGCAAGTTGAGCTTCGCTCTTAATTAGCTTTCTGTGTGAACACAGGTCGCGCTGCTTCATCCAAGACCTACCTGCGGTAATTCAAAGTTGAACTTTGCTTTTCATTAGCCTTCTCAAGAAAGTTAAATACAAACACTGGACAGACTGTGTTCTTCATTGACCTTCTTGAAAGAGCTAATTATGAGCACGAGCTGGAATGTGTCTTTCCAAGGATTACCTGCTGGGTTCAATATTGGGTTTTGCCCTCCATTAACCTTCTCAAAGGAGCTAATATGAACAACGATTGGGCTACGTCCTATTAATCATTAACCTTCTTAACTGAACTAGTTATACACGGATTGGGCAACGTTTTTCCACGGGATACCTGCAGCGTTTCAGAATTGGGCTTCGCTCTCAATTAGCGTTCCTAAGAGAGATAAGTAAGAACACGGTTCTCGCTGCGTTTTCCAACGGCTTACCTGCGGTAGCTCAAAGTTGACCTTTACCCTTCATTAACGTTTCTAAGAGAATTAAATACAAAGCCTCCCTGTGGGACTCGCTCTTTCTGAAAGCACTGTAGTTACTAACACGGGTCGAAACACACCTGCGGCGGTCATTGTCGGGCTTCGTCCTTCATTAGCCTTCTTAAGAGAGCTAAATACGAACACTGGCCAGGAAAGGAAATTGGAAAACAAAGGTTGTTAACTAAGCCAAAATAAGAATGAATAGCCACTGGGTGGTACTGCAGAAAATCTCTTAGAGCAGGACCTTTCCATCTTTTGAAGGCTAATGTGCTACACAGAACTCAGTATGTGTATAAGGCTCTTTCCATAACCATTTTGTCTGATAGGGATGCTATTAGAGATCAATAATACTAAAGAAAAAATAAATTTTTGTACTGATTTTCAAAGTTTTCACTCTTGATTTAATTTCTGAATTAATCTCTGTTTTCTTCGTTTGAATTATTTAGTTTCTTTTTTCGGAATTAGTAATGATTTTATCATGTGCCTTTACGTTATACGATAAAATATTACCAAAATTCCTGTTTTCGATTCATTGATATGCATTATTTAGTTATAAAATTAAATAATAAGAGTTTGTGTCTTCATTAACCTACTTTTGAATGTTGTTACACATTTATCATTTTCAAGATGTATTGTTTTCATACTAAACACAATGCAGCTTTTACGTTTTCGAAATAGTAAACAAAACAGAAAAGGGATAAAAGCACGCAGAAGGAACATCATCAAAGTGAATTGTGAATATAAAACATTTTATTTTATGATATGAATGTGTAAATACTACTAATTAGAACATTTCCCGGAAGCTATTTACCTTTGAATTCTCATTTTAGTTTAACATCAGAAACACGAAGCTTGTTATATTGAAATTAAAATGATAACAACTGGAAGTAATAACTAGCTACCTAAATTAAACTAATTATTTCATACTTTCTGCTAGCAACAGAAATACCTGTTAAAATATATATCGTGAAAACACCTACGCACCAAATCAGCTACGACAGTTCCAGCATTTTATACCCATGCCAGTCTCCAATAAAAACATATGTGCCAAAAATAGCTTGCGGGATTAATAGTAACGTGTTCCTTCTGCAATTTGGTAGCTTATGGGAACGTCACTCAGGTTTCACAAGGGGCTTTACCTCCGTCCTACCTAACGATCAGATTATAATTTTTAAGATTTTTATTTATGTTATTTTTTGCACCGGACGTATGGTTATTGATTATGATTATAAAGTATACGAGGCAACGTACGGAGAGGTTCAAGTACCGAGCTATTTGTGTGTGTGTAGTATTGACTTGAAGTATCCGACTGCGTAACGTTTATTGCTGTCAAGCTGAGTTGTCGAACTTTACAAGAGGAGTCGATTGCTTTCCTTTGTGTTCCTATTTTATAAGGCTTTCAGTAAAGGGACATCTGGGTTTAACAGTAACTTGACTTTTAGGTTCTTCAACAGGTCAAAAATGTTATACTACACTACCGTGATGGGAGATTTGGCTAACATCTGGAGAACATTCGGCACGTATACATCATGCTATAGTATGAGGCCCCTTTAAGTGGACAGTGATGTCTATTTTGTATACATTCCAATCTTTACCTAATGTATTTTTTCTTAGCTTGGATTTTTGTATTTTAACAAATGTACACGACTGTGTATGTACTATACATAAATATGTCTTGTTACTAAAATAAAGCAGGAATCGTAACTTAAATGCATTTTCTTGGAAAGATTCTTGAGATACTGTAATATTATTATACTGAATAAACCGTTGGAATGCATTTCCTTTTAACCATCAAAGAATTTTATAGTAAAAGTCGCACAAAATCTAATTTTTATTCTTTTGAATTTTATTTATTAATACTTTATTACTCATATTTCCATCGATAATAATTAAAATCAGACTCTAATTACGTATTGAATTTTAAATTAAATAATAATTAATAGGGAATTATTCCGTTATGTTGCCTGCAGCAACTGTCAATAATTATAACTTCAAATTATCTTATGACATTTCAACGGCGTGGTGTGTTAAGAGTTTATATTTGAACCTTGATTGATATTCTTTAAGTTGAAAATTAAATAGACTCCTACTAATTTGATTATGACTTTACCGTATTCTTACATTATATTTTTTCACATTTTGCTGTTCTAATCAATTTATAGCAAAGTATGTTTGTGTAATGTTACGCCTATGATGATGCATCCCGCAATTTCCAATGCTGACATACTGAAATGTATTTGTTTGTCTTCATGACACGTGGATCCAAAATTTAAAAACTGGACAAAAGTCATACGCTTAAAAATCTACATTGTGCATAATGCATACAATTGTTGCGTAGCAACTACATACTATATGCAATTTAACTGGTCCAAAATTAACTTTTATTCTGTAAGGGAATCTTTTCTGAATATTCGTCCACTTTTTTTCTCCTTTATTTAGCTGATTAAATATTTTTGACAACATATCAGTTATATTTATATCTTGCTAATTCTCTGATACCGCTACTGAACTGTTTCCTACAACCATTTTATCTTTATTAACAAATAGAAAGATTCAATAGTTTTCTGTTAAAATTAAGTAAAAGAGACGACGTTTAGTTACTGTGATTTTTGTGTCCCAAAGAGTATCTTCATTTTTAATAGAGCAAAGTACAAAACAACTGATTGCACATTATTGGCCTAATAACGCAGGAATATCAGGTTTGAACTTAGAAGTAAATATTGTAAGTTGAGATTTAGCACAGCAGTTGTTGTATTGGATGTTCTTAATAACATACTATTAAAAGTCCTCAACTATTATATTTTGATTTCCCGGAATTCCAGGCATCTCAACACCTGGAATCCTGGAAATGTGCAATCAGACGTTGGAATTGATGCTACGAGAGAACGGTTGGGTCTAGAATGCTTACGTAGTACTCAAATTAAAAAAGAAATACTCTGACCATACGAAATGACATTTAGTTGAACATGAGGCGCTAATAGTCCACGAAAGTTAAAAAGAAGTTTGCACTTTTTTCTTTTTGATAGTTTGGCTTCTTTTCGGTAACATATATCGACAATATGTCCATATTGTTGGCGTGTAACAAGCTTGCTAATCGTATACAGGGTGATTCCAAAATAAAGGGTATACTCTTAAAGGTGGATAGCAGTGTGATAGTACATACATTTGCAATAAAAAACGGTAGGTAAAAATTGCATAGTTTTCGAGAAAAATGCGATTGAAGTTTAATCGCTAAGCCAAGCCGGTCCTGCTCTTATACTTTTACTTATACAAAAATCGATAGGGGTTGACTGACTGTCCTTGTCATGGGCAGGTAGTTCTTGCTATTTATGTGAGGGGTATAATAGTTTATCTGGTTTCTACAATGCCATAAATAACCAGTAGGAACTTTTACTTTTTAATCTGCAAACGGAAAAATATTAAAATTTTACTGTTGGTGATTTTTTTCTGTAAACTTCCGAAAAAACCAAAAACTTCAATAAGCATTATGCTACATAAATAAAAATTGGTTGAATTTATTAAATTGAATTAAATACAGAGGGGATAGTTAGTAGTACCTTCCATACGCATGTTTGATTCAAGTAGTATGTGTAATCCATTGCCATTTAAAATGTTTCCTATTCATGTGACTAAATAATAATAAGGGATTAAAATGTTGCTTGTGAAACTGGAGTCTAATTGTTCGTAACATAAATTTTGTTATTATTTTTTTTTACTGTTTTAACGAATTTCAACAACCCTGCATGTTAAACATACTTCAGATTTAAGAAGGGAAAGTTGTAAAATGTCCAGGGGGTAGCTTATTTATTGTTCATTGTGCTACTACAGCTGCACTATTAGTTCCAAGAAAATAGGCATGTCTGGTAAATTTTCGTTCTTGCACTACAAGGGTTTAAAAACACCGTAAATCTCCTTAACTTTCACTTTTTAAGGCGACAATACAAGAAACACTTTTCTTTTTCTAACCAGAGACGGCTTCATTTAGGAAAATTGTCAAAATTTTCAACTTTCACGGAGCCACTTCGTTTTTTCATTTTTTTTCTTTTTTTAGCCTCACTTATCACCTATTAAAAGGATACCCTTTATTTCGGAATCACCCTGTATAATAATGTCGAATCTACGCACCATGAAATGATTGCGCATGCTTGTTGTAGGAAGACTGTGACAATACCGCAAAAAGCTAATCGCCCAACTACAAACCTTGTAAGTCAAGATTTCTCAGAAACATGGAATTTCCATCCTTTCAAAGTAAAAACTGGTACTTCACAATAATACGAAAGAGTTGAAAATTTAAAAAGGATCTGCTTAACGAGGTTTGTACTTGAGAAATTAAAATAAAACTCGACCATAAATATCATGTTCAATTAGAGGATCCTCTGGGCATAGGTCGTCTTCTTCTTTAATAGTCTGGCAATTAGAACAGTTTGACTGAGTCTCTGCAAGCTGCGCACATCATGCTGCAGATTAGACTAGAATGTCTGAATTCGCAGAGTGCCTGGTGTAGGTGGCCATGTAGTAGGGAGGAAGACCAAATCTTCTGGGCATGGTCTCCAGCAACAGTCTTATGCATTGAGGTTAGTATCGAGCCACTGCTGTACCTTATAGAGATAATTAAATATATAAGTCGGGTAACTAAAAACGTTTTGAGTCACAGTGACGTGTTATTAGTTTTAATCCTTAGCTGAAAATAGGTCCGGAAACAATGTTACTCACAAGTCGCACTTGTTGGTACAGACCGTCACGCGCTGTTTTGCTATTGCTTGAGTGCAGTGGACAAATCGTAGGTAGTCTACGGTGTCTGTTTCACTACCGCCATAAAGGGTACGATGAATTTTTCCCCGCTGTGGCCAACATCTCTCTTTCTAGATGCTGAGTTCACGAAGAATTTGGAGATACCTTGATGATCGGATCTCTTCTGGAAGAATTTCCGCGCCCTTTGCTTTCGCAGCCGGTATAGAGCGAATGTAGTTTCGGATCCAGTAACAGCGCAAAAGAAAAGAATGCAATTGCTTAAACCGGTAAAGCTGCTCTAAATTTTCTTGATAATAAAAATCTACATGGAGCTCTCATCTTTTTACGCTCGACCAGCATAGCAAAGATGTCTGTGTCCAAGGCGATTACCGTAATTTGTTGTCCAGCCATATCCATGTCTAGGATCAGGGTGATTGCGTCCACAAAAGCCTGTACCAGTCGTATCTTGGTGATGTCTTCTTGTTGTTGGAAGGGCGCGGACGCGGCCAAGATAATCACCATCTAGCACTGTGCAACCACTTTGGCTTTCAAAATCTTCTTCAGGAGAAAAGGGAAAAAGCTTATGAAGTGTTGACTTTGCTGAGTCTTCTACATCGAAAACTCGTTGTGGAGAGCAATACTCATTTAAATCGTCTTCAGACTTCATGACGCAAACAATCTGTATGAAGAGCTACTTCGAAGATCTTGAGCCTATTGGACAGTTCGGACCTCTCGGGCCGTCTGGCATGTCTGGCCTTTAGGACTTCTCGGCCCTTCAGGCCTCTCGGATCTACCGGGTCGTTCGGATTTCTCGAACCTATTGGACTACTCGGGCCTGTTGGACCTCGTGGGACATACGAGTCTGTCGGTCTTTCTGGTCTTCTCGACCCTTCGGGCTTCTCTGTCGAGCTGTTCGGACTTCTCGGGCTGTTTGGGACTCTTGGGCTTGTCGGGCTGATCAAGAAGTTACCGGGTTTTTTCCTGATCGTGGCAAATTTGTCCCCAGTCGGGCAGAGCATGTGCCATTCGCATTGTACAGGGTGTTTTGAAACAGTGCAAATATTCGACTTGATACTGGGTGTCAAATCTTCATTTGAAACTCCTCGTTTTCCCGACATTTTAAGAGCAAAGTGAGATATCGAAATGCCAATTGCAGATTCGTAATCAGTGTAAAAAGGGACATTAAATCCAGGCAGCATAGTTACATGTCTGGGAAAAAGTGGACGTCATAACTGCGATCATTTTCACCTGGTTATAATATTCTGGCAGTATTCATAACCTAGAACATTTTTAATTTCTGACTTTACGAAATTTAGATGATTGCACAAAATTCTACTGCTCGTACAGCAAAAGTAAGTATCACTTTCTAATCTAGATGTACAAATAACTATTGTTGGTAATTTCCTGATTTTGAATTGAAGGGAAAGGAACGAATTGAAAATCTGCTTTTCGTTGTGTTTCCGTGTTTTTGTAGATTCCCTGATCTTTTTAGGCTTTCAGGTTCTTTCGTTCATATACTATCTTGGATCCTTGTGGCCCTTTAGGTTCTTTCAGATCACATACTCTTGTAAACCTCCAAATTCTTGTAGTACCACTGCCGTTTCAAATTCCAAGATAGGAAACTGATTGTAGCGTTCCTAGTGACTGTATCACTGATAAGCGGGCAAGAAGATCCAGGGGCTTCAAAAACAACAGAAACAATAATAATAATAAAGAAAATCCCTGGAACTCCCCTTATTTATAATTTCGCAAATGGAATTTCTATTATTAGAAATTTACAACTCTGTGTATTCTTGGGCATCAAGTTGTGTCTATCCGCTACTTACTACCTGACAGCTTCAATTGAAACATTCTTCCAGGTTAAATGAATTTAGCAAAGCTAATAACAGTAAGACAATAAGAGTCATCTATTGTTTTCAAAAACTAGATAAACTGAAAACCAATAACTAAAAACTAGTAGGAGTTCGGATTACTGTCATAAACTCTGTTCAAATGCTTTACAACTAAGCAACGGGGCTTTTCGGTTCCTTATGTTGGTATGAGATAAATCACATTTTTTGTTTGTTTACACCACTGATTTCGTTTTGAAACAATTAAATTTGAGAACTGTCATGTCAAACACAATTTTATTTTGTATATATTGAATATTATATTAAAGTTAAGTGTGTTAATTGAAATTATTTGTAAAAGTAAAAAGTTTATACTAAGGGATAAACGTTTTCTTTAAAATTCTCCATTAATAAATTTTATTTCAATGCCACTATTGATAAATGTCAACCTCAAATCAAACATGGCGTTGCTTGACTGCGTTTCCAGTAGTTCCCATTTGTTGACGTGTAATCTTTATGTAGATTTTTGGACGTCTTGAGACAATTCCTGTGATTTTGCTTGAATGACAGTGATGTGCGCGTAGTGTTTTTGATAATATTTATTTGTAGTTTGCATTTATTAACTTATCACCATGTTTTTACTTACTTTTGCACTTTTGCAGACGTTTTTGTTCTTCTCTTTGATGTATTTCGTATTTATAGTGCTTTTATGCATTTTGCAGATATGTAAGTATTCCGGACATTTATTTAAATGAAAACTTGCACTTTAATAACAAATTTATTGTTCTTAATTAATACAGCTTATTCTCAACATAGAGTGTTACATTCTGTAAACGAATCTTTGAATACCTGGATGCTCTGCCCACATCCAAATGCATTTTTCAATCGTTTGCTTCTGGCGCGAAAGTCTGAAAGAATACGCGTGATTTTATGTTTACGGCAGGCATACTTCTTAATGTTATTTACCTGTTGATAAATAATTTTCTTTAGTAAAATGCAAAGAACACACTCGCATCCTTTCTGTCACCTTTTCCCCCAATTTTTGACGACATTTTGTAATTGAAATGTGCAAATCGGACGAAAGTTAAATACGAGAAAATCGAAATGTCAAAATCTGCATGCCGATAGAGTTTATCAAAATCGCCACCAGAGGTCGTTTTTGTGTTTAAACCACCCTACAGATTTGTTACCTTTTTTACCCTTCTTTCTGCTTGATCGGCTTCAAGTTAGTTATGCAATCCGGTTTGAAAACGTATAAAAAATGTACAAAATGTCATTTCCTTAATGGACATTCTATAATAACATAAGAACAAAGATACGGAAATGGGAACGGAGTGACCACCCCAGAACACAAACATCTTTCAACTCTGTTCCCTCTGAAACATTGTATCTGTTCCGGAAATTACAACATGCACATGTGGGTGACAGATCGTTGCCACCGATTTTGTAAACAAAATTAATATTAGATTAATGAAATTCCAGTTTGATAAACTAAAAGAAGTTTTTTTATAAGATTTCAGCAAGCAAAAGTATTAATTAATTTCTTATTTACATGTCTACCTACTTGTTACAACAAACTTTCAACTAATTTCTAAATTTAATCCACAAGTTATTACATCTTTAACTTTTAGTCCCTTTTACCACTAATTTTTTATACCAACTTTCATTTGAAGTCGCCGGCATCACCTCTAAGATCTTTTAATTTGTTTCCCCACTCAAAACACAACATGAAATAACTTCGAAAAAGAGGTAAACTGTGCGCGCGGGAAGGATAGAAAACCAAACGAAAATGGTCCGAAACGGTATGCCTGTCTAGTTTTTTAGAGACTCTTTACATTTCCGTTTGAAAAAACTTGAAACAGGGATTTTTACTAACGGCCCACGTTTACGGTATTTGACAGGAAAAAGCGCGTCGAGACGCTAAGTTGTACGGTTTCCGGCGTCTTGCGTTAACAAATGATGAACATCGGGTTATTAGAGTCATTCGTTTCCTGCTAGATTATCCCAGGTTTCACTTAATTAGTTGCTGTCAATTTATTTATATGTTTTAGATGTGTTCATTAGATACGTTACGCACTCCATCATGTCTGAAACAAAATTAAATTTAAAAAATGAAACATATACGACAGTTTCAGTTTTTAAATTAAAAGTATCGCGAGAGTTATGGTCTTATTTTGATGATGTACACGTATGTTATTAGAAACCTTTGAGAATCCTACCCTTGTTATCGAGATATCAAGATTTCTTGTGACTGTATTCAATAATAATTTCTCCTAACCAACACACCTACAATGACGGACTGATGATAGCTAAACAAGGAAGATTCAGATTTGAAATTGCTCTTCTAATTCTAGATTACCGCAGCTTTGATTTCTGTATTGTGACCTTTTTGCTTCACGCTTCGTTGAGCATTCTTATTAGAACTTGCGAATTCCCGTTCGCGGCTACACTTCATACCAGCAAACAGCCTCGTTTATGTAGTTGTACATTTTTAGTCTTAGTTAGTGTTGATACCAAACGTCCTTCGATAAAACACCTTAAGTACCCGTTGACGCCTAGGTAGGAATTTCTCTTGAACTGGAATGAACAAAGATTGTGATCTTTGGTGGATGGTTTCTGCATTTTGGTTCTTCTGTGTTGGCGTGGTTCTTTCCGCCATCTTGATATTGTTCCTGACTTAATAGAGTCTGTTGTTGAAATGGTAGCGTTATAAGCTTTTGGATTTCTATCTTCCAATGTAAGGGTAGAAGATATGAATTCTCATCAAAGGAGCGGGTGAGGAACTAGCGATAAACCAGTGAAACTTTCTTCACTTTATGCTTTGTCTTACTCGATTGCCTTCCTTACGTAACGTACAAAGTAGCAAAGTACAAAAATGCTAAACAGGGGAAATTTAGAGGCGAATCCTTCAGAGTTCCATGCTTACGTTATAGCAACATCAATTATTCTTCACCACGGACTCCATCCTTATACTCCTCACCGACGTCTCGGTAACTTTTCTTTACATGGAGCGGGCCTTTGGTAAGATCAAGCACAAAAAGCTTTTTTTTAAACTTCAAGCGCGGAGATCCCTGCCTTCTTGTTTCGATTAATCAGCACTACACCAGGCTTTATCCAGGGAGAGGGTTAGCGTTCCCCAAGATTCCATTCTGTCACTCCTCCTTTTCATCTGTCACTACCACAACATCCCCCGCCCCGAGGAACCTAACGTCATTCTATTTTGCCACAGCAACTATACCCACACGGCCAGATTCGATCCCGACAAAGTCTGCCTGGAACTATCGGACTCACGTCTTTAACTTTCGCTATCTGTCAAATACTTTGAGATCACTTTTACTCCCACGATGAGCTGAAGCGCTGCCTGGACGTTGGCAGCATTCTAGGCTGGCATCTCCGGACGTTGTTACACACCTATAAAAACTTTATCAGACCTGTGATCGACTACCGATTTATTACGGTCTTCACGTCCGCGCCGCTATATGCAAACGGGAAACTCCAACAGATCTATAGAGTGCCATCTACAGGAGAATTCTTTGCCTGGAGCATTTCCGCCCTTCGGAGAAAGTGTACGACCGGGGTTGAATAAAACAAAGAGCACATTCTCGAGATCCTCAGAACTCAGGAAACCTGAAACAACCCAAACATCCACCCTTTGTTATAATAAGACGTGCTGAGAAGCTCTCTCTCGAGTTGCTGGACATCCTCCTTGACCCTTCACTTATTTACAGAAAAGAACCCAACTGCTTCCCTCTACGAAACCTCCGAGCGACGCAGTTTTCGCTCGCCGACTGTTGTCACTAAGATTTTAACGTGATTTGATGTGGCTGCACAAAACCTAACCCCTTCTCCACACTAAACACCATCGATAAGCAACCGCTGTCGTGTCGCTATATCTATCATCGTTACAACATATCTATTGCTGGAACACCCACACTACATAACATAAGAAGAACGCGAACTGCATCGTGTACCCCCCAAAAACCAATTATATTCCGTTACGGCTGAAGAAGAGTAAAACTCTTAAATGGCCTTCTGTTTCCTTGGGAAAATCAAGATCTCAACCGAGCAAATTATTTGGAAAGAATGCTGAACCTGGCGGCTGTGGACGGGAAAACCATCAGTGTCGCAATGTTTATCACCGTATTATAACGTTCGGGTTGTCGGGTTTTCGATAATTCTATTTTTATTGCACTGCCCGACTCACGTCTTCCTCTTCCTGATTTACCTGATGCTGACTCGGTATTCCTACAAAACGATTTGGTACTCTTGCCTGCTGTTGAGCTAAAAACTTTGCTTCACGCTAAACTACTATTCAATTCCGCATGGTTTCCCCTGTATGACCATTTTTATCCCCGAGGTCTACCGTCCCAACTGCCGTTTACAGACTCCCGCCCGCTGTCATCCCGGGTGCACCCTATGTTTTAGGCCGGCGTAGGCACCCAGATTTAGTAAGTCCTCTTCTACTGCATTGCGCGACACACACTCTCCCCTTCTCGATCTGCCCGATGCTGACTCGGTGTTCCTACAAAACGATTTGGTACACTCGTCCGCCATTGAGTTAGGAATTTTGCTTCATGTCAAAATTCAGTAACTGCCGTTTAGTTCTACGTGGTGTCCAGTAGTTTGCAATCGTCAACAGGCAGTGTTTCTCTTTGTATGGCCATTCTGTCTTGTCTCTGAGATCTGCCGTCTCGGGTGCCGTCTGCTGACTCCCGCCGGTTGTCATTCCGGATTCACCCTATGTTCTAGGCCGGTGCAGCCCCACGAAGTACTGTTTTTATTGCACTGCCCGCCTAGGTATCTGCTTTCCCAACAAGGGTTAGTAAGGTAGCGGCCCCAGACACTGCCGCTGTTTGAATGCTAGCTCCACATCGAGCGTGGTCCTGAAACCAAACAATTTTCCCAGATGGTTTTTCTAATTCTTGGGCAGCTACACAAGATTTCAAACTAAGTAATGAAAGAAATTCCTGCAATTTTCTTATTATTTATTACTCATGAGTGTTGCCGGCTTATTTCTAAAGCGTCTCCTTATGAATTAAGTAGAAAAATTTTAAGTAGTTTTTATCTAATAACAAGCTCTGCGAAACAGTAGTTAAAGTTTGAAACAAAATCTGAATGCGTAGGCATACGTAATAGCAAACTCTTACATTTCCCTACGTATAATAACAGACAAACTGCACGACCATTTACATATATAAGTCATCTTCTAGGATTATTACTTTGCAACTTTGTTTATATAAGTAGGTACACATTTTACAGAATTTAATACCACCCAAGTAATTTTCTAACTCTCGCCATTTCAAATATATATAACATTCACTTTCCCTCTCCTTTCTCAGATTTAAATTAGAAGAGTATACGTTCCTCGAGTTCAATTAAAACTTTTCAGTCTCCGACTTGTGTAAAAAGTTAAAAAACATGAGAAAGGAACAACTCTAATAAAATGCGTATTACAAAGAATCAGCCGTCAAGTATTTACCGACTAATAAAAAACAGGACCATAAAAGTTAGCGACTATATAAAAGGTGGAAAAAGGAAATTGTTTAAGATTAGGGGAGGTTAAACTCGTTTCCGTTTCAGAATTGTTCATTTTAATATGGAATGGGCTTTAGTTCTCGAAATGTTAAAGTTGAAGGCGGGAATTACATAATAATGAAAATTAAAGAAAAATATATCATAAACTTTGCACATTCGTGAAAGCGAATTTTCAGGGCTGTTTAATTTTATGTGGAAATTCAATTTGTTGCCGGCTTGGGTGTGAATATGTAGACGCTATAAAACGGACATAACTGAATAAAGTTTTTTAGTATTTTAATTGAAATATCAAAAATGGCTGCAGGGTGATATTCGTTTAATTCACATCCTCTGGCTATTCGCTTTTTTTTGTTTTAGATTTTTCAATCTATTTATATGTAGTACCTGCAGGTGTTAATCTCTATAAATATCATTCCCAAGGGATAACTGTACATTTTGTGAAAGTACAGAAAGAAATATACGGTAGACCGCATACTATGATAGTTTAAGTTTTTGCTATTCCCGTCTATTTAGATCGTTTTGCTTCAGGTTTCTGGTATTATTTGCTTGATATTTAAATTTTATTCATAAACTTAATAATGTGATAACTATCTTATGCTTTTTATGGTCGTGACAGTACTGAATGTATGTTGGATAAAGTAACGCCATCTCATTGGAAATCTGAAACTTGCTTGAACAAACACTTTTGGATTTAGGGATCTTAGGAAATAAATTAGCAAAAGTTTTCAAATGCAACTTGAAGCATATACCTGCCGAATGCATCAATTAAAGGCTATGCCATCATTTGTATTTTACAAGCCTAAAACCAGTAGATTCCAGAAGGATGAAAAGGGCCAACAGGCTAGGGCATTTCTTTAGATCTTTTGGATATCACTGATATATTGGGTCCGTTTACTGCCTTGTTGAACTTGAAAGTGCTAAGGATAAATGCAGCTCTCTTTGCCTTTTGGTTGGTTCAGGAACTCAAACAGCTTTTATGGAGTTTCTATCTGCGAGTTCAAATCTACCTCTCTGGTAAACCATCATTGGATGTTCCACATTTTTTAGAAAACCCCCTCATAGGCTCCTTTCTTTAGGTTGGAAAACGAAGTAACTTTGGTAAGACTCTGAATACTTTTATAGAAGTATTTTAGGCAGGATTTTCTAAGCAGATAGGCTCAAGATTGATAGAGATTCAGAGACTTGTCCTGTCAAGGAATGGTGGACTGGGATTGAAAAGAGTCGTTCTACCCATCGTTTGTGGAAAAAGACAAAATTCAGCAGATTTCTCTCTTTATCTTCTCAGCAATTTAATAAATGACAAAGAAATGTCCAAGTTGATAATAGCCCCTGAACGTTATCTGTTCCCTTGAAATCAAATTTTTTGTAATTCAAATCACGCTGCAGACAGGTTCGTTTTGGGTAAAGACTTTGAATCAAACAGGTCCGACTCAATTTGAATATAAAGTACGTTGAGTAAAATCGAATAAATGTTAAGAATTGCAAGAGTTATTCTCTTCACCAGTCCGCGAGTATTGAAACTGATTTGTTGGATTAACTCGTTTAAGTCGACAGCAGTAAACTGTCGGATGGCTCGACGAGGCGTTAACTGACTTTAGAGGTCGCAACTATAAGACTTCCTGTAAACGACTTCTCTTTCCATGGCATTGTCATCTAACGAAGTCGCTGTAGTAAATCTTTGGGCATGGCTAGTTCCCCAAATTCAGATGGAGCGTGAGGTGAATGGTGAGACAGTTTCCCTAGGAAGCCTAGATCTCCAGTCGGGATAGCGAACCAGCTTAAGTGATGGTGTTGGATGAGTCAGATGGAGCGCCAGCCGCACAATACAGGACACTAATCAAACCGTAGTATCCGGGTAGTGGTGTAGAATGGCAGAAAGAAGCGTGAAGTGAGAAAAATCATCATCGGATGACCCAGTACCCTGGCAACCTCTGGAGCGTTGTCGGTGAGTGATAAGTACACTACAGCAGGATATTCAGCGAGTACAACGCACCAGTGATAGAGCTTTGTTTGCAAAATCAATTTAACGAAGTCGAATTAAAAGTGCTGGCAGGTGCTATGGGACTTCGGTGGCTTGCGTGGTACCTCACTCCTTGACGATCCATCGCAGAACCAACCGGCACGACGTCTGATCAAGTTTTAATCTAGGGCAGTGAAGTGCCGGACGGCTGAACGAGGCGTTAACCGACATGATTCTCATCCACAGCTAGCTGGAGCCGGTGGCTGTAGACGACCTACCTCTCTATGGCATCGTCGTCCAAATAAGTCTCTGTGGTGGATCTTCGAACATTCCTAGGCTTCCCAACGCAGGTAACAAATGAGTTCTAATTAGTACTGCTAGGACAGTGTTTATGACTGAGGCAATGATGGTAAAACACTGTATTTTCCTTAACAGAACCGGGACATTCTAGCAAGGTGGTGGAGAAAGGCGTCACATACCTAAATGAAAAGTGCTGCCTGGTGCTGTGAGACTGTGGCTTGCGCCTCGACGAAGCCTTGACCGGCGTGATGCTGCCTTCGGAGGCCGCAACAACACTGGTCTCATTCACACCTGTCCATGGTATCATCATCCAAACAAGTCGCTGTGGTGGATCTTCGAACATTTCTAGCCCCCCCAACGCAGATTACTAATTGAAGTCGACGACAAGGCAGCTTGAAGACTGGAGGCTCAGATTTCCGACCGGGGTGGGAATCGGCTCGAGTGATAGAAAGCTAGTTGAGTGGATGAATCGAGGTACAGTGCCATTCAAAGTCCGCAGAACACAGAACACCGATCAGCCCGCAGTATTCGGGTACAATGACGTGTAGAATGGCAACGAAAAGTCATTGTCACGTGACCCAGTACCTAGTAACCTCTGCAGCGTCGTTTTAAGGATTCGTAGTGCCGTCGGCGAGTAATGAGTATAATCCCAAAGGACATTTAGTCAGCACAAATAAATTATTATTATTGTTATTGCAGTTAATTATTAATTTTGAAGAAAAATTAAAATAATTATGAGGTGTCTGACGGGATTTGAACCCTGACTTTTTTTCGTACGCCACGCGGCCTCCTTGACCACTCATCCAACGCGGTGGTAGGTTAAAGCTGCGGAATTGCGTCATTTACATTACAGCACATTATATTGTATTAAAAACTAATAATCCGCTGCACCACTCCTAGGCCCTCCTTCCGCCGCTTTGAAGCTCCAGTCTTTTAACTCTCTTAGAATAACTGCGGGTGTAGCCGCTTGCGGCGGCTGAAGATTTGACTGACTTCCAGCACTCAGATTAGGGTGGCGGACCGCTCCAATGACGGGAATAGGAATGATGGAGGCACCTTATCAACACATTGACTGAGATATGATATGATATTTTAACATTTAGTAGAACGCAGAATCTAATGATGAGACCTCAAGTTTGATGGTTAATTACACACAGCTCTAACGGATTGATATGTTTCAGGTTTAAATAAGAGCAAGTAATGCCAATTCTTTGTTCTTAACCAAAAGGATTTAATCTTTAGTACTACTTTAGCATTGAGTTACCTTACCTTTGTGATCTGTTTCTGATTTGATTGACGTGCTGAGAGGCTTTCTTTCCTAATCGCTTTTTAGTTCCTTTATCTTGAACGGCTCTAACTGTGAAAACCTTTTTTACTATTGATCAAAGAGAAACCGAACTATTCAGGGCGCAAATCTGAAAAAATTAGCCTTTGTATATACATAATAATTAGTAATTTGAAAACAAAATAACAGAACAGGTACAAAAATCGTCGTTTAATTGCAGCCTAGTCGTTCAGTAACTTTTGGATTTCACCTAACCGTAAAGTAGGTCGGGAGCTTTCAATCGATGGGTAGCAGCAGCAGGAGCAGCAAGCGCTTGACTAACCAAGAGCAGCTTGTGGCATACACGTTTCAAAGCATCCAATCTAGGTAGGTAGTGTGTGGTTAGTGTTGAGCTTAATTAACTTTTAAATCGAACAGATAATCCGATTTTATTTGCACCTACACACCTTGTTACATTACCTGTGCGGACTGTAATTTTCATTTTAGTTAAAATGAGACTTAATTCTAAAAAACAATATCATTTACGTGAGTTTATTGTAACGTGGTGTTGGAATACATTTGTTGATGTGAAAATCAAAGCTTGTAAAGATTAATGCCTGACGTCATGCGGATTGAAAGGGATAATCAAGATTAAGTTCACCTAGAGAGAAGAAGACACATTTAAGCTTGAACATTTTAATGGGGATAATGTTGAAAGTCGTTTTGGAAATTGTAGAAATACAACGCGTATAACATAATACTGTTGTTATAAAATTAATTGTGTATTCTGCACACGTAAAAATAACAATTAAACTTTCACTCTTTTCTTTTATTGAACCACGCACAAACTGACGCACAATATTACATCGAAAATTTTTTGGTATGAATCATCTGGCGACATTAAACACAAATCGTAGTAGCAAAGTGCTCCTTTACATTTTCCTCCCTTCACACTGCTTTTCAGTTGAGAAGATGTACTTTAGCGGTGAATAGGGTCTTTTGACATGCATTGAAGTGACTGTAACTTATTGTGAGATATTTTCTGCGGAGGTATGTGAAAGAATTAATAATTATAAACTTATTAATATCAAAAATAGGACATTAATTAGCCTTTTATTTTAATTTTTACAGCTGATTTTGTTTTGCTTTTCACATTTTTTTCTTTTGTACCCTTTTTACAGTCGATTACAACTCAACTATCGGACAACCGTTTATAAATTGTGGCTGTTTCTACCAATCTTTTTTTATTGTGCCTGCCTAAATGAGAATCCAGATTGCTTTTCTATTTATTTTTTGAGATGCCTGCTATTGTTAGATTGACGTACTTGATTTTTTCATTTAGATTGAACCTCGGAAAGGACAATATAAACTTTTGTGTTATTCTGTGTGCGATTTTTTCAAATTACCATTGTTGTTTACTACAAATACACTTTAATATTTTCTCGGGATTATACACATGTTGAAGTAAACCATTATCTTCCAATTCATCGAAAGAGTTCGTACGACCCAGCGGGTTGCTTTCTCAAAAAGATGGCGCCCAGAGGGCGCAAACAATGCATTTTTAAAAATACCTTGAAAACTATTATAGTTATAAAAAAAAGTTTTCATACAAAAAAGAAAGGGCAAATTAAATTATAAGGTTTGGCGGGAAGCACTGATTTCAAACTTTTCGCAGCCACTACGAAACGAAAAGTCTAATAACTTTCGATACAATTATCGTATGGAAGTAAAAAGAAAATTGTATAAAGAGTTTAGCTATCGATATGCATTATTTGTTTTATATTTGTTTTATATTTGTTTGTGTTAAACGCAACGTAAAATTGTGTCAAAAATTCTTATTATTTATTTTTGAGAATGTCGCCTGTAATTGTAAATATATCGCTGACAGATCATTAAGATAAAAAAAGTATTTAGCATTATAATTTTATTACTACTACTTTTAGAAGACTACATAGACTGGCTCGGACAAACCTCCGGTTTCTCGGCTCGGTCGGGGTAGACACCTTCAGCGTCGTCTTGTCGCGCCCTTCGACTTTTTAACCCTTTTTAATCCATCTCGATGGGGCCAGGCGTTCTAGAGATATAGGATACCTGTCAAAAAAACAAAAGACGATCAGTGGTGTGTGGATCACTTAAAAGTTACCCCTTTCACCGCACCTAACAATGAAAGTCCCATCTCGATAGGACCAGGCGTTCTGGAGATATAGGAAACCTGTCAAAAAAAAGAAGACAGTCGGTGGTGTCTTGATCGCTTAAAAGTCACTCTCCCACCGCACCTAACAATGAAAGTCCCATCTCGATAGAAGCAGCTGTTTCCGAGATACAGGATATTGCCCGAAAAACAAAAGAAAGTCGGTGGTGCCGGATTTATTTAAAACCCATTCCTTCATCGCACCTAACATTCAAGACCTCATTGAGATAGATCAGCCGTTTCTGAGGTGTGGAATATCCACCATATCAGAAAACAAAACACGATCAGAGGCCCCCGGATAATTTGAACGGGCCTCTCGTCGTCCGTCATTAGAAAACAAAAAATCCGAATTTGATAACGATAATCCATTCGGAAGATATGGTCGGTATCTCTCTCTGGCTCTGTTTCTGTTTCTGTCTCTGTTTCTGTCTGATGATTTATAGGGCTATAGACGTTTATAATAGTTATACTTCCGTATTTTCCTTTAAACCGTACTTTCTGTTTTGCTTTCCCATTCCAGTAAGCTTTTTTTAATTGATTTATCTATCATAATAGCTACTTTCCTTTCTTTTTTTGCGGTCTCGTCTTCATATCCTGAGTAGAGTATTTGGTTTCCATTTACAAGTGTCATATTTCGTATTCCATTCCACCTAGTTTCGCTAAGCCCGAGTATTTTAATCTTGTAATTTGTCATTTCTCTTGAGATTTGTTCGGCTTTGCTTATTTTGGCCATTCTTTGGACGTTCCAGCAGCCCAGAAAAAGTTTAGATTTGTCTCCTATTATATTTACTAGTTCTTTCTGTAGCATATTCGTTTCGTTGTCCTTGTTCGTTGCCCGTTTCACCACTTCTTTCCCGGTTTTTGTTCTTTGTGTCGGTTTTATAGTGGTGTATTCTGGTAGTGTTTTAGAATTTCTTCTAGAATGTGCCTGTCTTTGTTTCATTTTCATATTTGCCTCTGTATAGTTATCTTTTGGTATTCAGTTTTAACTTGGCTGCTCTTGCTTATTTCCTCTTTTGATCTATTTCGGATTTCGAGTTGTATACGCATCTCTTCTTTTGTTAGATTGTTGTTTATATAATTATACTTGTTCGTGCTTAATCAGTCTCAGTTTCTTTTTGTTTTGCATTATCTTGTTTTTATCTTCCTTGCTTCGTGTTTTTATCAAACATGTTTTACTTCCCAATTTATACACCACTTCTATTTTTACTTTTTTGTATAATTTGTATAATGATTGATGGCCCATTTGGAGGCCCCCTACAAGATGAGGCCTGGGGCGGACCGCCTCCTCCGCCCCCCCCTTAGGTATGCCACTGTTTATTGCAATAACAAACCCTAACCGTATTGTAAAATAATATCAGAACCTCTTGTGACGATATAGAAAGAGGTGGCAAACATTGTAGAGATTCCTTCACATTTTTAAAGCCCTAGGATCTCTCGATACTGATCATTAGAAATCTTACTTTTCCAGATGTCCTGTCCATTTTATTCCAGATGACATTTTTGAAATTTATTATACCTACCGTAATAAAATAAAAGTAAAAACCTTTTCTGCAAAGAAAATTTTCACAAAATTTCTAAATATAGTACTTATCCCGTGTTTTCTCCAATTTATTAATGAGAATTTATTATATAAAAAAATTATTTTCACAGTCAACAATTATACATTTTCTAACAACATAAAGCTCTTATAACTGGAATTATTTACTTTTAACCAGAAAAATATTTTCGAATAACTCCCGGCTATTTGATGTTTGCAAATTAAACAATTCTAAAAAAAAGCTTCACCCTTTAAAAAAATAACAATTTGACCTACTTATTGACATCAAAGAGCGTTTCTGACAACTACAAAAGCGTTTGTAAAACTTTAAAATGTTGCATTTATTAAAGATGGAAAGTTATACATACCGAATAAATTTGGCTCAATTATTCTCTCATATTAATACTGAAACATTAATAAATAAACAAGAATTGCATAATGAGAATCAGGGTGAATTATCTTAAGACACTGAAATTTAATTTAAACTCCTCCACTACCAAGATGATTTCATTTCTCTCATCTTAAAAGCGTCTACTAATCTCAAACTAACATTTAATTTGCTAATTGAGCTTCGACTTGAGGTACGGTTTATCTGATTTAATTTCAAAATCCGGAAGTGTTCTCTTAAATTACGCGATTGTCCTCATACAAACTATCAGATACAACCTTGTACAGCATATGTATTTAGTGACTCTAACTTTAGGTTGTTCGCAGGTACATACCGTTGTAAAAACCTATTTGACCTAAATGGCTTTCGGGTCAATTCGAAACTGTTGTAAAAAGCTAGAAGGACTCGAGGATAAGGTTTAACATAGTAATTCCACCGAGTTTCAGCTGTTGTAATAAGGTCTATAAGAACTTATATATTATAAGATGAAGTTTATTAAAGTTAGTAAATAATAACAATGCAGAACACATTATATCAAAACCCTTGTTCTCTCTTTTACCGATAATACTGAATACAACTGTGTTTAGTCTTTGTAGAACAAGAGTTAGTTTACGAAGTGCTTGAAGCGAATTTACTTCGTTAGTACAAATTGATCAAAAGGAGGCTGCTAGCACTTTATCTACAATAAAATATACTATATGTAAATTTATTTTAACCATTTTACGCTTGCTATTCAAGTTTATAAATAAATATCGATTTTATTGTAAATGAAAACCAAGTCGTTTGCAAACAAGAGATATTAGAGAAATAGACTCCTAGATGCCGACAATTTCCTTTCATAACAACCATGTTTCTCGACATCGAGAGCGTCTTCGACAGGTCTGGCACGGTTAGCTTCTCTTTAAACTGTTTTATTCATCTTTTACTGCCATGACATCCCCCACCCCAAATAGCTCGACCGACGTTCACCTCTTCCAATTCGCGCACGACACGGCTCTGACAATCTTGAAAACGCGCACAACCCGCAAAAAATTAACATCATTCTATTTCAGCTATTTCCACACAGCCAACTTTGATCTTGACAACGTCTACCTGGAATCGTGGAACTTGCGCCTCCTGCTTTAGCCATCCATCAAATACCTTTGCATCACTTTCACCCCCACGCACCCTGAAACGGAACGACGAGAGAAATTGCTACCTGGGCATCGTCCAGCAGAACAGCAGCTTGCCCCTCAGACTCTGTGACCGATTCACCGTCTTCGCCACGGCACCGCCACATACGATCCGAAGACCCCGGCAGAAGGAAAGGACCATCGAAGGAGAATTATTCACCTGGAGCGTTTCGGAAAAGTGTGCAACAGAATGGGGATTCCCCATATAGATACCTGTAAGGAATCACTACATGAGCTGGGCCGTAGGCCAAAACAAAGAGCACATTCTCAAGAACCTCCGCATCCCTCCAGCACAGGAAACCTAGAAAGAAACTCAACACTCGCCCTCCGTCCTTATGAGATGTGCGCGAGAACTTCACTCCCGAGTTGGTGAACATTCTTTTTGACATCACACTTATTTACAGATAAGGACTCAACAATTTCCCTTCGTGAAACTACCGACCAACATAGATAGCGATCTTCTCGCTACGTTCGCATTGGAGTGCAGACTACCACCCATCTTACTCAAATGCAAGAGTTGCGGTTTAGAGAAGAACCGGTCTCTCCAGTCATCATCCACCGTCGTCGGCCATCTTCATCATCACCGCTTATTAAGCGATCTCATTTCCAGCGACTCCACAGACACAGTCAATATCGATCCCATTCCAGTAATAAGCACCAAGTTCAAGACCGCTGCCATTCAGTTGCGTCTACTGCTGGGTTATCAACTATTTCAGTCAGTGCCGCATCAGCTTCATTTCGACTTGATTTCAGTAAGCAGCAAGATGTGTCTTTCAATTTCTAAAACGACTACTCCCTTCCGACAGGCAGAAAGTTGCAATAAACGATGAGTTTACAGATCGCTACTAACTCAATTTTAAACTTTAGTCGTAAGACTATAAGTAAAACGTAGTTTCTCAAAGATCATAACATGACTTCACAAGGCAGATTTATCAGCAAGAATTAACTTTAGAACAGAAATCAAAACGCCAAATTTGGTTTTGATGTTCGAAGATATCGTGGATATCTTCATGATAACAGAATTTAGTTTCTTATTTTTAAAAGGCATGGCTGTGGTGAAAGGAAAATTCAAAACTTACTAGACCTGGCCTCTACACCTTTCCTCCGCCGCTTCGAGATTATATACAGGACTTTTAATCCTCTTCGACTAAAACTGAGTGTGGCCACTGATCGTGCTCGCTTTTGTTGCAGACATGTCGTGCCTGATCGGCCAACACGACAACATCGGTGGCTGAAAGTGTGACTTTGCCCAACTCTGGCTACAGGACATTTGTTAAGGAAACAAAACACGGATCGTTCCAAAGTCGTTCCCTCGCCACACCTAAATATCAAAGACCCATCTCGTTTCTAAGACACGGAATATCTGCCAAAAAAACAAAAGACGGTCGATCTCACCCACATATTCTAAAAGCCAATCCCCCACCACACCTGACTATCAAACTCCCATCTCTGTACGATCAGACGCTCCTGAGATACGGGACAGCTGCCAAAAAAGAAAAGACGGTCGGTGTCGCCCGCATTCTCAGAACGTCATTCCGCCATTACACTTAATAATCAAACTCCCATCACCGTAGGATCAGCTGTTTCTGAAATACATGATATCTGTCTGAAAAACAAAAAAAGATCGGTAGTGCCGAGATCTTCCGCAAGGCGTTTCGTCACCACTCGCATCAATTCCAACTTAAACGCGATCGCGCCAGCCTTTTCCAAAACACGGAAAGTCAAAAAAAAAGAGACAAACCCAAAAGGCGGTCGGTTCTTCAATTCGAAACTGAAAAAGCCCGAAGTCTATACGTTCCGTTCCGAAGTTGCGACATGTCCTTCTCGAAAAAGAAACAAAACACGATCGTCCTCATGTTTCCCATGTACGCGATAGGTTAGAAACCCAAAAATGGCTGGCTGTGACGCGAAATGGTAGCGTGGCACGGCAACTTACAACTTAAACAAATTGACACAAATGACAAATTTAAAAGTATTTGGTAAATTTTAGCGAAACTTTACAGTACACTGTTACAAAACTTTCATATCAAGACCTTCTCTGAAATCTGTAATATTGAAACGGACTATATTTTGTTTGTAGGCAAACTAACTTGGTGATGTCATAATTCTGTTATGACGGAAGTTACTTGTTAAGTTATCCCGACTATACATGGGTTGGTGCGGTAAACCTTTGTTTACCCACCACAGTTGATTCGAAAACGTCACGTCAATGCAGTGTTTCCAGCAGTGAGATTTTTTCCCTTTTTTTGAAGATTTTTAGGCAGTTTTGAAGAGTTGAAGAATAATTTATTAACCTGGAAATGTTTTGTCAATTTTTGTAACTACAACATTTTGACGGGTTTTAATGTTGTTTGTTAATACTTTAAGGTTATTCGTGTTCTTCTTTTTAAAGTTTTTAATAAAAGGTAAAGATGTAATGCCTAAAAAAAGTCAGCCTTCTCTTTTAAAGTTTATATACCTAAAGAATTTTTGAAGATTTTTTTTTTGAAAGCATGTTAAGAATATTGTCTTTTGACATCTAGCATCACTGCGTGGACCAACCTTATTGATGTCGTTTTGAGGTTATGTGGCTGAAGGCGGAAGTTCAAATAACTTTTGTGGTTTTTGTCAAAGTTTCGAACCATGCTGACCATGGTTTAAGATGGCATTCTTGAGATTTGATGGTTCCAAACGTAAGTTCCAAGTTTAGTGAAGAATTTCGAAGATAAAATATAACTTGAAATTCTAATATTTAAACGTAAAGAAATTCTCAATCTACGTTTGAATATCCTCCTATCGTAAAGTCTTGTCGTAGAAACTGTTAAAGATAATAATTTTTTAGTTTGCTACATTTTTATTTTTCTAAAACATGGTGTTTCATGTCTATGGAAAACAGGAAAATGCAATTAAATAATAAATGATTGCATCAGTTTATAAACCACTTAATCAATTCAAAAATGTAAAGTTGTAATATTTAAATAACTTCCATGACGTACAACAGATGATGAATATGAGGGGTCGATGTAAAGCATATTTCCGAATGATAAATTAGCCTTTTTCAGATATAAACTCGAGCTCTCATTAGATCGGAATAGTTTGTACGGTATAGAAACTTAAAAAGGGATTTGCTTGTTGGGAATCCTTTTCTTTGCGTGAAACATACTTTTATGTATGTGGTACATATATTATAACGAAGAGGATTTATGAGCTTTATCTGTAGGGTAAACATGTTTCGGTGATAAATTTGTTGTTTGTTGAAGACAGATGTAATCTAATCAACAGTGTATAACAAAACAACCATACATATATAGTGGAATAAATCAATTTGAATCAAACACAACATACTACATCCACGATCCATAGTTGAACACAACCGGGGTTGAGTAAAATAAACTCGTAGTACAGATCTGCAAGCGTTTTGCCAGCCGAGGATGGGGGAGTGTACTGGTTAAGGTTTAAATTAGATCTACGAAGAGCTGTTAGCAGCGATACTGTTTACACATTCTGGTTATTTGCGCTTGGTTACCGCATATAAACAAAGTACAAGTCTTGTGTTAGTAAATTTAGAGTTTATGTATATAAATGTGTTGGTGTATGTATATGTGAGTGTGTGTGTATAAAGGAACGCTTTTTATACTTACATAATTTTATTATGTAACATAATTGAATAATATTAAAGTTCACATGCAAATTTCTTACTACATCAAAATCAATGCAATAAATATTAAAACTTCTCTATCTTTTCTTGCAAAGAAAACACTTCTGATGAAGACAACAACTCTATAGATTCTAATAAAAGAATATTCAACATTAAATTTTTTATTTAAAGAAATGTAATTAGACGAACGTAATTAAAACTAGGAAAATATATGAAACAGATCTTAAAGAAATTCTCATTTCCATCCTAGAATAAAAGAAAAACAAGGATTAGCCTTGATTAGAGATGGACTAGATCAGCAAAAGGATTTTTTAAGAAAACAGCCAATTTTTTGTTGGGAACAACAGTGGAAAACCACATTAACGCGGATTAACAGAAATTGAAATTTATGAACGAATATTAATACATTTCAAAACCAGGAATAATTAAATCTACGTATATGAGGAAGAAAAAATAGAAAAATTAGAATAATGACAAATTCTACCTAAATGGCAAAGTGGCGCCAAGGTAACAGAGATAAGGTTAAAAAGCCAATTTTTTTCAAGAAAACAAAAATTAAACAGCAGAAAATTTATACTGGATGTCCAACGAAAATTCAGGGAATTAATCAAATGTCTCCAAAACTATTAATAAAATTGATTAATCAAAGAGCCAGTGAACAATAAAAATTCCAACTTACTGTCTCACAGTACAAAACTGATTTTATACAGTGTATCCCAATTTTGATGCTCACTATTGGGATCTCGGAAATTGTAAGAGATACGAAGTCGGTTAAATTAGAAAAGTTTTGGCTATTTTGGAGATCAGTTTACTTATGCTTTTGTTTTTTCAAAAAATTTCACGGCTTACTAGATATTTGCTAAAAACGAAATTATCTAATTTTTTTTAAAATAAAAAGCATTTTCCACTTAATGTGCCATGGCTTTAAACCTATGAAAATCATTGGTTTTTGTCAGATAAATTACATTTATTATGTAACAATTGCTAAAACAAAACAAAAGACGCTTTTAAGATCATTTACTGAGCATTCACAGATAGCATCAAATAAGCAGCTAATGCCCCATAAAAGGATATTTATTTTGTTTTAGCAATTTTTGCATAACAAATAAATTTCTTTGGTAAAACTCCACGACTTTGTGTGTTAGATGTCATGGCACACTATGATGAAAAATGATTTTCGCTTCATAACTCGATAAAACAAAAGAATAGCTATGTCAAACCATGTATCACTGAAAAGCATTTAAGGCGTGCCGTTCAGTAATATGGAAATCAAGTAAGCGTTCCATTAGAAAAAATTTAGATTTACGTTTCACCGCCGAAATAAAACAAAAGACAATCGCGAAAATAATTTTTTTGTGTTTTGGAATAAATTCTCTAAAACATCCTCTTTGCTGTTCTTTTCTATCTTTGCTCGTTCCTGAGATATTTTACTTTTAAGAAAAATAAAATAATTTCGTTTTTAGCAAATATCTAGTAAGCCGTGAACTTTTTTGAAAAAACAAAAGCATTAGTAAACTGATCTCCAAAATAGCCAAAACTTTTCTAACTTAACCGACTTCGTATCTCTTACAATTTCCGAGATCCCAATAGTGAGCATCGAAATTGGGGCACACTGTATAACAGTCGCAAAAATGATCGATACACTATTTTTAAAAAAGGTTATTATCTTGCAACTTTTCAAGCTTGTGTATGCGAGAAAATATCTTTCTATTATTTGGTTCTTTTGTGCCTATTATTGCTTTTATCATACTTGATGCTTTCAGTCTTCCTCTTGATGAAAATCTAGACTAGGTCTTTAATGACTTACTCCTGTTTGTGAGACAACAAAATCACAACGATTTCGTCCAGCATAAGCAACTCAATTGAGGTGCAAAAATTAACTTTAGAGCTCTAGTCTAGACACAAGATTTTGTTTTGATATTCGAACTGTAGAATACACTACGTCTAGTTTAAGTCACTGCATAGGCAACACACTGTACATATAGTGAATATAGTTTCTAGCTTTTAAACGGGGTGGCTATGGAAAAAGAAAACTAAAAAATTACTAGAACCGGCGCACAGACAGAGTAAAAACGAATGTGGCCGCCTCGGGCTCGCTTTTGTTTGCAGAAATGTCGTGTTCTCTCTCTCTCCCTCTCCCTCTCTCTCAAAAGAAAAACAAACAAAAGGCCATCGCCACGACGTTTTGCATCTAGGAACCGAAAATTCGCAAAAAGCAAAAATCACCAAGCTCTCTCCTGTTTCCGTGCAATTCCATAACACGCTTTAGACGGAGATCCGCTCCGTCGGTCTTAACGGCGACAGCGCAACATTCAGCATGAGCAGCTCTACTGAGATGTCTTTTGAGCATTCCCAAAAACCGACACTTACGGTGGGGCAGCGTCGCAACTAAACCGAGGCGTCGACATTGTGAGACACGCCTCTCCGGTGGGCTCGCAAGGCAGATAACGAGGCGTTTTTGCCTCGGCATGTTTGGACGAGTCAGCGCGTGCTGTCAGACTTAGCTGTGATTGCGAGACAAACATGTCATTGCATAATCACTTGCGAAATAACACCTTGAAACTCAGGGTGAGGCGGCCTCGCAACTGGAACTAGGTATTGACATTGTGAAACGCGCCACTTGAAGCTGTTCCAAGGCATTTTTGCCTCTGAATGTCTGGGCAGCCGCCGACCATCGCCGTCGGTCTCAGTTATTATTGTGAGGGAAACATGTAGTCACAGGTACACTCGCTATACAAGATCATAAAATGTCCGTCCATGTAGCATGAACCGCTCAACTGAGACGTTTTTTCAGCATTCTTAAAAATCTGAAACACTTGGCTCGTATAGCGGCAACTTAGGATAAGGCAGGTTCGCAACTAACGTCGACATTGCGACACGTACCTCACGCGGTCTGCTCTTGTGAGTACAACAGAGCGCAGAAATCTCAAGTCAGCGCGATTCGTCGATCTCAGTTGTTATTTCCAGACAGATGTCATTACATACCAGCTTCAGAGACAATAAAATCACAAGAAGTTCATGAGCAGCCCAATTGAGGTGGTTTTTGAGCATTCCCACAATCTGACAGCGCTTGTCTCGCATCGCGGATGCTTAGTGTGAGGCAGTCTTGTAACTAAAACCAAGTGTCGATATTGCGATTCGAAGTATTATTGCGTTGGCATGTCTGGACAACGGAGCGTGGCATCAGTTGTAATTGTGAGGCAAACATATCATCACATGTACATGTACACTCGCAAGACAACAAAACATTCCGCGTGGTATCCGTTCAGTTCAAACGTCGGTAGTGGTTCATCTCTCCCTAATAATCAGTCATATCCGGCACAACACCTGCTCCCCAACACTTGGGCTCCTAACAATAGCCGGCCTTTAAAAACATTCGGATTCAACACCTGTTGTGATAAGACACCTAGGCTTCACTTTTCATTCCATATATCTATTAAATTTCCAAATAGGAATTTTGGTGCGTCGTCCTACATCTGCAGCCTCCTCCGCCAGAAATGCCGACGCTAAACATCAACATCTACGTCGACTTCGCAGACCACCAACTGACACCACACCTACTAATACCAACACCCGGACGTCGCCTCTCTCATCAAGTTTCATTAGCTGATCCAGTCCGAGGGAACAAGATCCACAACATTCGGCCAAAGAGGTTCCACAGAGGTACCTAAAAAGATCATCCGCCTACGGCGTGCTGACAAACATGCAACACAACAAAATCGCAAAAAGTTTTTCCATAAAAACAGACAAGGTGAGGCAGCCTCGCAACTAAGGTTAGTCCCATAATGCGTAGGAGAGTTGAAAAAATTGGTTTTATTTTTAAACGGTTATAAAAAATCAAAAAATTCTTTTTAACAATGAGAATGTTTGAGATTTGAAATACAAATTAAGTAAAAATAGCAGCATATGGGCCTTCGCGAGCGGAAATGAGTAGCCTCTTTATGAAGTTCTGAAATAGCGCTGTACCAGATCTCTCCCAGACAAATTTACTGATCCTGATCCAGTTTTTGCAAAATTGAGCCAGATGTTTTGCATGTAGATTACGCTTGATTAGTTCTGCCTTGACCATAGCCCAAAATCTCTCAATTGGTCGGATTTGTGGAGTTGCTGATGGATTGTCGATTCTTGTCACGAACTTGATTTTATGCTGATTTAGAAGATCGGTGGTATCTTTAGCGTAGTGAGCAGGTGCTTTGTCAGGCCAGAACAAGATTTGTTTGTCGGTTTTTAGTGACTTTAACCAAGGGATCAAAACCGGTTTCAAGACTTTATCACGATAGGTCGCGCCATCCATAGCGCCTCTCTTCGATTCCATCACCACAGCTGGAGACAAGTGCCCTTCAGATGAAACAGCCTACCAAACGAGCGCTTTTTTTGGATGCTTTGATTTTTGCCTGATTTTAGCTTTTATATAGGGACTGGGCGACCTGGCAATTCAGTGTAGTATTGGTTTGCAGGCATCTCGCTTGAATCCAAAGTGACATAAGTTTCGTCATCTATGACCATCAAAAAGTTCCGTCAGAAATAGTGGTCTGACGGTAAAGCTTCCTGCAATTGCTTTTTGCTTTTTCAAGCTCATCTGGACAGTTCCTCGAGACCTCTGCTTTCTTGAGCCCCTTCAGGCCAATTTCCTTGCAAATCCGATCTACGGTTGACTTGCTGACCTCGAGCTTTTCGACAGCAGCACGCACAGTCAGGTTAGGCTGCTTCAAAAAGAGGCGGTCCACTTTGGAGGTCAAAGCGGGGGTTGTAACAGACTTTTTTCGGCCCGGTTTTTGCTTCTTGAGCTTCTTCGAAGGATGATCAACATAATCCATCACACGATAAATCCGGCTCTGGGGTACATTCAGCTTCGAGAACTTTTGAACTGTTGCCTTTCGATCAAATTTACTGTCTTTGTAATAGAACTCGATGACCGAGTTCGAAATAGCTGGTTCGTTCTTCATTGTGATTGTTGGCAGATCACTTTAATTAACACTGACTGACTAACAGGTGACTAAAGAGTTGACATGTGTGTTTATTTATTTAAAAAAATGTCAACAGTCGCCATAGCAACCTTCTTAATTTTCTCCTATGCATTTCAGGACTAACCTTAAATTTAGATATCAACATTGCAAGACACGCCTTGCAAGGCTTCCGCAAGGTTTTGGAAATAATCAATAACTCCGATCGCAAAGACGAGAAGGTGAACTCAGACTCGAGGCCGCTTTCGTAGTGAGTACTGTTACGTCGATCAATATTCGCTGCGACATGTTTGTTTGGTAAATTCATAGTTTTTCAAGTGCCATTTTAGTGGTTTAAACGGGCTAACAAGACCGTCGTTTTGAACAAATTGATATCGACGGCTTTCTGTTATTTTAAAAACGATAGACTGATGAGCTGTTGCTCTTTGATTGTAAAGGAGAAAGTTCGGCGTTTTGACTGGTTTTCGCAATCATTTCAACCTTTTGCGCATTGAAGACTTACACCAGACGGACCTGTCACACTGCCACTAAGGATAGAAAAAGACTACAGCTGCCAAACTTGATCATGTCAGTGGTAGTAGAAGGGAATTCCAATGTATATAACACAGTGAAGCGCCGCTCTAACCTGGATTGGCGCTATATATTTGATGTTTGTGATGGCAGAATTTTTTAAAGCACCTTTGTGTGATAGAAAGAGTAGTACGCGATGCATTTAATATCACTGTGGCACGTATGACAAGTTACCTGATCTGGCTTATCACGCCCATAATTTACAATTTATACAAAAAGTGAAGAAGTTAGAAATTCTATTAGTGTGTTCCTCGTACTAAAACCATTTTTCGCATAGGGTGAGTCAATAGCAATATAATCCCAGATCTTCTAAAATTTCCTGGTGATAATTTCTGAATAAGTAACTTCAGGAAATTCAAAACTATAGTAAAATTCCAGGTTGCTAGTTTCCTTTATAGTTCATCAAACTTTCATTTCGTTGTACATAATATAAAGTTTACTACAAAATCACAAATTAACTGTTGCGGTTATAAAAACGAATCTAAACTTTTTATAATGTAACTCGACAAAACAGTGTGTCAAAAGCAGCAACTGGAGAATGTTGAATAATACGGAAGTGTTCTTATTAGTTGTATATACATGCCAGTAGATATAATCTGAAAATTTAATTTCCCCTTCCACTAAGAACAGCAGCACGTTATACTTTAAGTCATAGAAACGACTGCTTGTATTGCTTCCCCTACGCACGTGTGCCGAAGTTAATGATACGCAAATATAATTTTACGACTACGAATATAGCTACTAACATACAGGTGTTGCACAGCTCCATCTTCTTAATGAAAGGAAAAAAGCCTTGCGTGCTCTAGCCATTTGAATTTTTTTATAAGTTGGTATTTTTTAAAAATGCACCATTGCCTCAGTGTGTACGCACATACTACATCGAAAAATAAACAGTGAGAAACTTGATGGTAACGACGACGGTGTTAAGAGATAAACACATTAGTGGTAGTGTAAAATGGTAAAAAGGTGCATTGATGGTATGCAGTTATATTTAAAAAACATAAAGTAAACAATACATCCGGTGCATTTCATCTTCCTTTATCCGTTTATTTGGACTCGTGCAGAGTGTTGAACCGGGCCATGTGCCTTCTAATAATGTTTAATTTGTGACACCCAGTCCGTCACGTGCCGACCATGTTAAAGTTCATTATATTTCAAATATGAAAGCGGGGTTGTTTTAAAATAGACCTCTTATAGAATTATGTTATAAAAGCATTAGAGGAGGAGCGGTATCAAGGGGTTCAAGAGCACCTTTATATTTTTCTTCTTATAATACAAAATTTTATATACCTAAAGCTAAACGAGACTGAATATATTAAAGTCTTTTTTTGTGTTTTCTCTTGAGATATACTACAGGTTATTTTTATAACAATGCGGAAGGGAGTGCTATTTGTTAACCTTTCGTGTATTTTATAATAAAATTGACTGTATGCTCGGGTAATACAATATTATGCCTTATAAGTGATTGAAAGAATAAATTACATAAGACCTTTAGATAAGCTGTTAGGGGTATTGTCTGCAGAATTTGCATTTATTAGTTGACGGTTTTTCTTCTTAATTTTCTTTCTTTGCATAAATGAATAATTATTAGAAACTACAGTTGGCTTTGTAGAGCTTTTTGAAAGAGATAATTAGTTTTTTGTAGCTTGTTTGCAAACAAAATTTATTCTCTCTTTTAAAATAAAAAATATTCTAGCTTGTTTTCAACTTAATAATTCTTCCTCAAAAAATTAATTTAACATTTCTATAATTTCTTTTCTACAATCCACCTGTTTATGAATTCCACGACGTCTTTGTTAGTTCTTCCTTGGCATTTGTTGAGTTTTTAGAAGAAGTGCGCTTGACTTGATGCTGGATGTTCAAGTAGCATATTATTAGTAATATTTCCCAATTCTCAGTGTCAGACTGGACGAGAAAAGCCCACCGAGAATTAGTTAAACATGGAGGCACCAATACTTATTAAATGTAGGAACAATACTACAGGTTCTTAGGGTTAAGAGATCTTGATAGTTCCGCTGCTCTTTGTATCCTGGTATTCTGATTCCTTCAAGATTTCCGGTACTGCCGCCGAAGGCGACTATACTTTAGAGGCCTACACGGGCTGGGTTTTGTAGTCGGGCCTTTACGCGATCAGGGTCGAAACTCGAGTTCGGGTCGGACCGCGACTCAGTTTAAACATCTATCGAGCTTTTCGGACCTACGTCCGGTTAATCGGGCCGTTCGGTCTTGTCGAGGCTGTCGGGTCTTTTGGGCTTCTCGGGTCTGTCAATCCGTTTGGACCTTTCGGCCCTCCGGCCGTTCGGGGCGTCGGGCCTTTTAGACTTCTTGGCCCTTCGGGTCTATTGGGCTGTTTGGACCTCTCAGGCGTGGGGCCTGGTAGTTTCGTCCTATGCAGAGTTCTTAGAACTCACAAAGGTAAAGCTCTGTACGCCTCCACAACCGACCCTAAATGAGACAAAGTTTAATTCTTATCTCTATAACAGCTAAGAAGGCGGGAAGAACAAATTAAGAAATTTGCTTCTGTATGTAACTTAAGCGGGAAAGCAAATCGTAACTCTTGAATCAGCTTAAGAAGATTGAAAAGTCAAAGTGCGCCGTAGTATATGTTTTCTGCAGGATGGTGAGTGTGGGAGAAGTGTCAAAGATAATATTCACCTTTGAAATGATTCAAGTTTATTCATGAGTATTCGCCACGAGTATTACCATTACGATAGATAAAAATCGAGTTCAATGATGGTACCGTTAAAGGCACCGTTACAGGCCTGCAGGGGTCACATTTTTTAGTCGTGCCTTTACAGGAACCGGGTTCGGGTTAGGCTGGGCTTCAGTTTAAAAAGTTATCGGGCTTTTCGGGCCTACGTCTGATCAATCGGGCCGTTTGGTCTTGTGCCTGTTGGAGCCTGTCAGACCTTTCGGCCCCTCGGGTTTTTTCGACTTCTCGGCCGCTCGAGTCTCTCGGGTCTATCAGGCCGTACAGGTCTGTTGGACCGTTCGGTTGAGCATTTAGGGCTTTTTGGCCCTTCGGGCTCCTCTGGTCTGTCGGTCTGTTCGGGCTTCTCGAATCTTTTGGACCGTTCGGACCGGCGAACCTTTTTTGTTTTTCGGCCCTTCGGGCTCTTCGGATCTGTCGGGCCGTTTGGACCTCTCAGGCTATTCGGAACTTTTGGGGCCGCATCAAATTTATTACCAGTCGGGGCTGGCCGGATTGGGCCTGTAAATTTTGGCCTGTGCAGGGTTCTAGGCGCCGTTGTTAAAATAATTGAAGCACAATGATGGCCTCAAATGGAAATGCGGAGCGCCACTCCAGATCAGTGGTAGTAACTGACTAGAAGAGTTGAAGAATAATAGAAAGAAGCGGCTAAAGAGGGCGCGCAGAAGATTATTTTCGAGGAAGTAAAGCTGATTAGAACGATTTTTATAATATAGTGTTTTTTCGACGGTTTCACGAAGGGAAAGAGGGAAGTATCACAACGGGCGGGTCGCGTCGCTAGAGGTTTGCGTCGGAAATATTGAAAATCGACGGCGTGCCTATACGGCTTACCAACGGACCTTAAGAAGCTGCACAGAAGCGAGTGGGCTTATAGTGTTTTGTTCTGATCCGACGAACGCGATTGTGGCGGGTGATTGCGTTGGGACGTTTTTCAGTTTCTCTTTTCTTGGATTTTCGTTTGTCAGATGGGAAGCTTCGTGGCAATTGCGTTTTATTTGTTTCTTTTTGTTTTGAAACTACCCGGAGGCCGCCTATCGTTTTTATAGTAGTAATAGTAGACACTTTATAGTAACAAACCTGTAGAAGATCCCATTCAAATATCTTAGTTTGTTCTTGCACCTACTAAGTGTTTGCAATCATTTTCAAAATATCCTGTATAGGTATATAACAGTAACATACAGGGTGTCTCAGATGTGGATGCGAGTATTTAGCAGGCGCATTCCTTGACAGATTATTAAGCCTATTTTACTCTGTAACTTCTTTGGCTAAATGCACCTGTTTCAGAGATACAGGGTGTTAGAGTTTCATTTAAAATTTCTTGTTTTCTCGATATTTCAAGAACGGGGTGAGATATCAGAATGAAATCTCCTATATGTGTGTTTACTCTAAGGTGTCTGCTATTTTAGGTAGCTTTTTGTTTGATATCCCTAACAGAGGCGGGACACTGGGGAGGAGGCGTTTGCCCCACTACTTAAAAAAATTTGTTTGTTATTTATTTTTTGGAATCAACGATCGATTTGGCAAATAAAGTTCCTTTTGCATTTTTTTCGTAGAATGCGTCATTATCGAGTAAAACTGAATTTTTTCAAAACCGTTCAAGTTCAACGGCGTATGACAAGGTCATACGTCATCTCAAAAACAGGATGTTATTATTTGCATCGCATTCCTTGACAGAAGCCAAGCCTACTTTGCCCTATAGCTTTTTTCCCTAAAGTGTACCGTTTTCCACCTTTGGGGTGTCGAAATTTCTTGTTTTTAAAGAATCTTTGACGCACTTTAGGGAAAAGTGTTATAGATTAAAATAGGCTTAATTTTTGTCGTTCATTCCGAAAATCGAAACATCTTTTGCTTTTTCAATGGCGTAACAATTTTCTTTAACGTAGGGGGTGAGCTCCTCTCGCGATTCCCCATCTCTGATGATGTCAAACACAAAACTACGTAGAATAGTAGACACCTAATAATAACGAGCATGTAGCAGAATAAAACTTTGACACTCTATATATCTTGTAAACGGTGCATATCCGGGCACTTGTTTAAATAGACTTTTTTATTTATTTTCATGAATATTGCATGCCCTTCAACACTATTTCCTTAACACCCTGCGTAACTAAATAGTAGTTGCCAAATTCTTGTAAGCGACTACGCTTCACACAAAGGTACCTCTTTGTGTAGCAATAAATAAAAGTTTCAAAACTGCATTAGAATTTAAAATTTTTTGCTGTGGGATCTAACAAATTTAAATAACCACACAAGCTGAATAAGGACAGAACTGGATGTTTATACTTTTATAAATGGACAATTCTTAAAGTTTTTAAATTAATATAAAATTCTTCACTTTCTAGTTATTTTTATAGGAAGAATGTGTTACATTCAGCTGATGTTTCGTTGTTTTCCATTTCGCAAGGTGAATAGTTCTTCTATTGATTTCCAGCAGGATACGCTTCCTAGAAATTGTCTCCATAATGAAGTAAACAGCAGCGCTCTATTTATTTTACAGATGTGCGCAAACTTTTAACGTTTACATCGAAAAGTGCTTTAAAACCCAAACTTGATCGTTACTAATTAAGTTGCAATCATTACGGTGCAAGGTTATCTTAAATCAAAAACGCATTAACTATACTTGACTGCTAGACAGTAAAACATGAAATTGCCTTGGGAATACTCCCAAATCATTTTCAATATTTTATCTGCCTGTTTTCGCCCTAAAACGTCAGATTTTCCAGGATTTTATTGAATCAATAAATAGATACAGTCACTCCGTTAGAGGGGTTGTCAGCGTTCTGTAACATTTTCACGCTTGATATCAAATATCACATCTGAAAACGTCCATTTATAAAACGTGCATTGAATGCAATTCTTTTTTTGTCGTCATCACGATAGTACGCAAGTTATTTAGCTCTATTTCTATAATTGAAATTGCACAATAAAAAGGAGTCTTTTTTTAAACGAACCGAAATAATTCTCTTTGTAGGGTTGTTACAAAAATACCAACTCATAATTGCCACCTATTTACTTATTAAGTAGTTTGGGTGATATATGAGAGCTTTTACTGTAATAGAAATAGAAGCAGCGGTACACTCACAATCAGAAGAGAGTCGAAAACTGCATCAAAAAATATTTTCGGCCTTTCAAATATTTGTTCACATTTTTTCCTATCTCTGTCTTTTGTAAATACGACCGGCGTTTACTGAAAAGTTTTTCGTGCATGTAAATCGTGTCATTTATGTTTCATACACATTTCACCCTCCATTCTCCGATTCAGCACATAAAATAACACCCGAAGCGATTTATATTTATCTGTGAGGACAAATTTATTTAGGATGTTATAAATGAAAGTGAGAACTATTAATAAAACTTGCTTTTAATTGTTTGTCGCCTGTTCTCAAAAGCGAGAATAATCCAATTATAATAATTGTAATATTCAAGAAAATATTGCAAATTGAAATTTATTTGTCAACATACTATACTTCAATCCTGCTTACTTTATTAAATTATTTAAACTCGCTCGGCCTTTTAGTTACAAAACAAATCAAATTACCTTTTGTCTCGCTTGTTCTTTTTATCAAAACACAGCAACAGAATAAAAAATTGAATCAAATTTTACTGGGATGCGTGGAGAACTTGTTTGTATACGTAAAGCTTCTCTGAAAGTACCTTAATTCGTGTAGTATTTAAAATATTTTGATATTTTTGCTGAATTTTAAAAAATTCTAAGCTAGAGAATGCAGAATGTATTTCCCACGATTACTTCTTTTCAAAATATTTATTTCTTACAAGGGTGAAGTTTTTCTGACGCCTTTACAATCTATATAAACTTGTAGATTGCAGATCTTAATCTTATAGTGTGGTTCACAAGTTCCATTTTGGCTATTTTTTGCCTGACTTCACCAAAAATTATTATCGAGGTGTCATTCGATTCGGAATGGCATTTAGAAACTTTTCGAACATTTCGAAGTTCCGCGCAAAAAATTGCAAGTTATAAACAATTTCGTAAAAAAGGGGGTTTCGTTTTTTGCAAATATCCGAAATCAAGAAAAAGATCCTTAAAAAGCAGGAAATTTCTTACAAAAAAGTTCTAACTCCCGGAATTGTACCACCAATATTTATAATTTTAATTTAGAGGTGAAAATAGGGCTAAAAACGCGTGATCTGGCCGCCGCGCGCGCCGCTTAGTTAGCTATCTTTAACAAAACAAATTTTTTTACCTATTAAATATAAATATTAAGGAATAAGAAAATTCAGGTATCATTGGGATACATGAATGAACAATAATCCTTCGGAAAAAATTTTTTCCCACAATTTGTTTATTAGTTATGCTTTTGTTACCTAAAGAAATTTTACCAATTGAAAATTGATATAAAAACCATGATATTTTTTAAACTAAAAACCTGAGATTTTTTTCACTTCTTGACTTTTTCTCCAAAGGCTACAGAACAGATCCCCGTTGGAAAAATTAAAAAATTGTCAATATCCACTTTTTTATAAACAATCAAAACAAGCACAAAAATGATGTTAATTGACAAACCATTAACCAGTACAATTGTAATTATTACAAAAATTCTTATTCCTCAGCACAAAGTTGTTGAAGGTGTAACAAGAGACCAAATAGAAATAATTGTCTTAAAAAGACCCCAGGGTACAAGTGACAATTTATCACGGGGAACAACACCAATGGAAAGTTTCAATCAAAGAATTTCCAACCGTAAAGTCTTCGAAGATTTTGCCATTTCACAAATTCCGACAAAATTCTCCTAAGGTTTTGTATCTCTCGGGATGTTATGATAGTTTGACACAAGAATCGACATTAATTTAAGACGATGCTAATTAAAAACGAGTATCTTACCTTTTTTTAGCTGCGGGGAATCACCGGAATAATTCCCAACAAAACCAAGCAAATTAAACAAAAGATGTTCCCTATAGAGAAATCTAAATATTTTTCAATATCAGGTAGTAATTTGATGAAAAATTTCGATTTTACCTTCAGATTTTCCGAAGAAACTTACCAAAATTTTACACAAAACAATAAAACGCAACTATTCGCTCTGGAATTCGCCAATTAAAATGATGAATGTCAAACTACAACAAACGCAATACGGTAATAAATAAAAAGTTGAAGTAACTAGAATTAATTGTACATTTTAAGGTAAATGATGATGATTTTTGACCCTTTTCATACCTTTTTTATGCAAGTTAGGATTTTTAGATAATTATGCTATAAAAGTGGGAATTTTAACAAAGAATATCTAAACAATACTGATTAGAAAGTAAGGATTTCGAAATAAATCCACAGAAGTAGCTAACCGAATCTCGGCACTCTTTGCTTTTAACCGAGTTCTTTCTCCGTCTATGGTTTTCACTAATATACTGCATCACACTCACGTGCGATTACACACTTCCTCGTTCTTGCTCTTTCTCTGATTTACTACTCTTTGGATTGCCTTGGCTTTTCTTTCTCGTCTTTGGTAGTTTGAGGTGTTTGTTTCCTTTTCTAGTCCTGATCCTGGGTAAGATCCCACAAGTTCTGTTTGAAATTCGTCAGGGATTTAGATTACATTCAACTGGATAGGCCATGTGAGGTGAGTTGTTGCTGGAAAGCGGGGCAGGTATCTCACAAGTGCTTGTGTCGTTTCCCTATTTGGTGTTTTCAGCACCTTTGTCAATATCAGCGTACTAGATACTTAGATATTTTGTTATGGTTACTCTCTGAATATTATTTCTATTCATTTGGACGGCGAGGTTTCTCCTTAGCTTACTCTTCAGCATCATGTATACTGTCTTGCTCGGCAAAATGGTTAGTTTTTGTTCTGTGCTCCATGCTTTTAGGTCGCGGGTGACTTCGTTTAGTCTTTGCTCTATTTACCTTCTATTTTGGCCTGAGAATGGTTGTGCTGTTATGGTTCTCCCCTGTGAGAAGAGTATCTATGCAGAAATTCCAGAAGAGAAGACCAAAACTCTGGTTAGTGCTTTTTGGCTATTTCATTTGTGGTTGTGATCTGCACTACCCTGTCCCGTAAGTATCCTTTCATGATATTAACTAGTTTGTGCAGCAGGTTTTGTATCATTTCCGGCCATCACATGCTATCAAAGGCACCGCTTATATTTATAAACTGCACGGCTATATATTTTTATTGGATCTCTCTTGCTGCATGGATTAATTTTATCTACTGCTTGGACCCTGTTCTTTCGTTTTCGAAAACCATACTGATTTGTATGATGTAGGTTTTCACCTCTCAAATGTTGTATTATTTTTTTTGTTATCACTCTTTCCAGGATTTTATTGACCGGGTCAACAAACAAACCGCAGAAACAGTCAAATGACAAATACAAGCAGATTTGGTGAGGAAAACCAGACTTTCAGACTTGAATTATCCAATCTGGAACGCCAAATTGTTGACAATAAATATACAATAGACACCAGTAGAACAGTGGTGCATAATGAATCAGTAGATACTACTGTATCAAGAATGTAGCCAATTAATATTTCTGAGGTACTGTGGGTCCTTACCTTATGTAGTATCTACCACCAGGTGTTACGACGTAGTACTTTGCTTTCTTTTACTTCTTAACCTTCTCAAAGTAAATTATCGTTAATCTAGGATCACGCTTCCACTTGACCGTGGTGCTTCATTTCCTCCATCATTATCTTGAACCTTCTTATCTAACGTAAGAATAACATTGTTGAAAACATTAGTTTAACTTTATTTCAAATTCAAACATCATCTTCTGGACGTGCACTCCTTTGTTGCTTCGCGGTTTCGTTACTTAGTCGTCTACAAAACTTCTACGTCGTTTTTCTCCACACGAGGCCACCTACCGTGGCTCACCGTTGCGGTTAACCCTTTCCAACTATGTGACCTTGAACGGTAACACCTTGGACCTCCCTTAAGCCTTTTTATCCATCGTAAGAATAAGAAAGCACTTGATAATGTAAAACTCGTTTGAAAGCTAGATTTATTTCAAATTCGATGATCTGAGCACGTCGTGACCACATAATATATTTTTTGCGGTTTCCAGGATACTGGATGTCAAGTTTTATTTAAGATTTTCTGAATATTTTAAGAACAAAGTGAGATATCGAAATGAAATTTTCTACATGTTTGTTACTTTAGAGTGTCTACTATTTTACGTAGTCTTGCGTTTAGTATTTAGAAGCGTAGAATTGGGGATGAGTTAGCCTCCTACGCTAAAGAAGATTTTTATGCCACTGGAGAATTAAAACAAATTTGATTTTCAAGATCAGCAATCTATTTCAAACAAAGAGTTGCTCTTGCATTTTTTTGTAGAATGCATCGTTTTCTAATAAAATCGGATTTTTCAAAACTTTCCCAAGTTCTACAGGCTATAGCAAGGTCGTACATCATCTTAAAAACAGAATCTAACTATGTATTCCTCGACGAAGATTGAACTTTTTTGTCATAAAACTTTTTTTTTAAATTACAGCATTTTTGACATACAGGTTATCAAAAACAAAGAATTTCGACAGCCTCTATCATTTCGAAAACAGTCCACTTTTGAGAAAACGTTACATTTGACAAGGAATGCTTAATTCTTGTTGAGGAATGCAATGTGAATAATTGCATCTTGTTTTGAGATGATCCATGATATTTGAGAGGTTTTGAAGAATTCAATTGTACTCGGAAATGATGAGTTCTACGCGAAAAACGCAAGAGTGACTTTTTGTTTCAAATCGATTGCCCATCTTGAAAATCAAATCTTTTTTAGATTTCTCAGTAGCCTTGGAATTTTTTATAGCGTAGGGAACTAGTCCACTCTCAATTTTCCACTTCTGATAGAGATACCAAATGCAAAACTACGTAAATTAAACAACACCTTAGAGTAACAAGAAGATTTCATCACGATATCTCATTTCGTTCTTAAAATATTGAGAAAACAAGAAATTTTAAATAAAGCTTTGACGGCGTGCACTCAGCGTTTGCTGGAAGCTTAAAAATAAGATCGCTTTGATAAGGTTTTATTTGCACGAACATCATCCTCTTTAGCCGCTTCACGCCTCCATGCTTTATTTCGTGTTATTTTTCAACTTTTTCTAATCTGCTACTACTACTGATCTAGAGTGGCGCTTCCATTTGAGATCATATATGTATAGAACCTATCATTTTGCTTTATTTATTTTAACGACGACGCCTGGAGCCCTGCACGGGCCGAAATTTCCAGGTTGGGCCCAACTGAGGACAAACTTGACACGGCCCCAAGGAAATTCGGTAACTTCTTGATTGGCCCGAGCGGCCCAAACGACCCGAGAAGTTCGCACATAAAAAGCCGATGGACCGAGAGGTCCAAAAAGCTCGACTGTCCGAACGGCTCGACAGACTTGAAGAGCCCGAAGGCCCGAGAAGTCCAAAAAGCTCGACAGGCCCGAACGGCCCAACAGACTCGTAGGACTTGATAGACCAGAACAGAAGTCGATAAGGCCTGACAGATCCGAGAAGCCTGAAGGGCCGAAAATTCCAAAAAGCTCGACAGGCCCGAACGACTCGACAAGCTCCAACAGCTCGACAAACCCGATTAACCGGACGTAGGCCCGAAAAGCCCGATAAGTTTTGAAACTGGAGCCCGGCGCAACCCGAACCCGAGCTTCGAGCCAGTCCGTGTAAAGACCCGACTAGAACTGTAACGATGCCTTTGACAGTACCATCATTAAATCCTATTTTTATCTATCGTAATGGTAATACTTATGCTTTCCTTTCCCATAAACGTGAATCAATTTCAAAGGTGAATATTATCTTTGACACTCCGCCCGCACCACCATCCTGCAGAAAACTTATATTATGGCGCAGTTTTACTTTTTAATCTTCTTGAAATGATTCGAGAGTTACGATTTGCTTTCCTGCTTAAAAGTCACATATAGCAGCAAATTTCTTAATTTGTTGTTGCCGCCTTCGGCTGTTGTAGGGACAAGAATTAAACTTTGTCTCATTTAGAGTTACTTGCGGCGGCCAACAGGGCTTTACCTTTGTAAGTATAGTCGCCTTCAGCGGCAGTACTGGAAATCTTCTTTTTAAAGGAGATAAAAAGCAGTTCCTCGGTGGGCCCTTGTCTCATGTGGTATATTAAAGAGATGTCTTAATCCTAAAAACATTTAATAAGTATTAGTGTCCCTTGTCTACTAATTCACGGGCATTGTTTTTACCCTCCTTTCTTGCATACGTTCACGCCTGGGGCCTCTGGGCTTACATAATTGTAGCCTTTGTTATCAAGAATGTATACGTTTATTTATTTGTGTTGTTAGTCTTTGTTGCTTTACTGCAATCTTAAAATTAGAGTCTTCGGGAGTGAATCAGATCAAGTCAAATAGTTAGACCGTGAAGGAAACGATGGGGGTAATATTTTAGGAAACGTTTTAGTGAGGTATTACACAGTATCTCTGAGAAATCAATAAATCGTAACTGAAAATAGAAACTTATTTTCTCCATTAAAAAAAAATTTACACCGAATATTACTGCGTTTATGAAATCTCCTAAAATTGCAGGAATGATTCTAAATAATTGAATCTGATGTTTGTTTTTTAATATTATGTGAAAGTTTTTCTGTCTCTTTCGTTTTTAAAGCTTGAACTCTACGTTTCATAAAAACGCCACTAATAGAATTTGAAGTTCCCAAGGTTCCTTGGACTAACTAAATCCATAAAATTATTATGATTAGAGATCTGAGTACAAAAGAAAAATATCAAACCCTTTTAGTAAGATTGCACTAAAATGCCCAAAGTGTACACAAAATACTTTATTCCATTTTATTTCAATTGTTTCTTTTAGAAACGACTCTGAACTCTGCTGCATATTTTATTGTTCAACCTCCTCTAATGTATTTCTTACGAGTACTAAAATATACAACATTGAAGATCTAGTATGGTACGTATTACTACATTGTGGGAAAGCTTATAAAGGCACAGACAATGACCAAATGGCAAATATCAGTTTTAAGAAGTTTCAGGTTTTTAGTTCTGTAAAGAATTTTCTACATTTCTTGCCGTGTTAATAAATTGTTTTTTATTTTGTCGGGACCACTACTAAAAGTATATTTTGCTGCAGCCACATATATATTTTTTGATTTAAAACGGAATAATCCTCTTTTATTATTGATCGATTTGACAGTTAGAGGAAATTAAGAAAAGAGTTAACTAAACCTTCTTTAGGAACTCTTTCCACAACAAACGTCGTTTGCTGAAAATGTGCAAGTCATGAGATATAATAATAACTGTGATTGAAACTAATTTTCTTATTTTCAAGCGCCAGTCTTAACAATATTGAATCTCAAGTTGACAAACCGATTTCGATTAATTCGTGTTTAAAAAGGATCTAAATTTCTAACTATTCCGCTCTCTATTCAAATTTGCCCAGAAACTAGGTTCCGATAACATTTAAATACTTTTCCATCCGTCCAAATAAACGATCTTTGAATAATGCATGAGAGGTGTTGTAAATCGAGATTATCATTATCAAGCAGCTCTAATAAAACCCATATTGCAACATCACACAATTCTTATAAATAAAACCTACTTCTTTCTGTTCATTTAACCGGTGGCTTCCATTCGTTTTGTATTTTTGTGTTTTTCGGAATAAGTAACAAAAGTCACGCTGCTGCTTTATGGTGGGTGGTGTGAGGTATCACAAACACCACGGGATCGCACCCTTATGTCAACAGACTGTGCATAATCACCGTCCTTGAGTTTCTAGATTTTTACGTTCCCCCTTAAAAAGAGGGATGTGTATTTTTAGGTTATTTGTATGCGAAATGACGCAGTCTCATGAATGGTTTCCGAAATATATTAACGCAGCAGCTTTACGTGTATTCAGTTTCGCTAGATTAATTTTATTAAAAGTTGATGCTTGCAAATGGAAACATTTGCTTGCAAAAAGGGTTTCTTTTTGGAATTTGAAAACAATTCGTTGTTTAAATCACGATAAAGTTTGCAATAGTACACTTGGATGTTTATAATAAGAAAAACCAAAAAGAATCTAGAGAAGATAAATTCTTGGTATTTTCATTAAACCGCAAATTGTTTTTCCTGATTTTATTTAGTGAGGTTCAGTGTTTTACTTCAGGGCGGACACCAACAAAGCTTTATCAAATTTTATCTTTTCTGACAAACCGCGGTTACACGAACGCTTAAAATAACCTTTTTCAGCAAAACATCTTCATCTTGTAAAGGCCGCATGCTATTATTATCATCGATTATCTTGGAATATTTTTTATGTGGCCTAAATTTGTCGTTAACGTCAAACGAAATAGTTAAATAATTTTGATAAGAAATATTTCGGTCTGTAGATTTACGTAATTCAGAAATTACGTCCTGATAATTTTTAGAACTTCATCAAATTGATATTAGACGTTTAGTATCGGTATAATATGTTCAAAGCGGAAGAAATACGATGATTTTTCACAGATATTCCAATTTAATAAACATCCTTGAAACGGCGGCCTAATTTAAATCTATTTTTAAACGTTTTAAATTGAGATTAATCTACCGACTGGTGTGAATCGGCCAAAAGTGTATTGATTTCTTATGTGTACCATGTGCAAACAAATTGTTATTAAGAATCTGACATTTTAGCTGTGCGAAATTGGTGCGTCTTGTATAAAAAGAAACAGCTTAAGTAGTATGAAATGCTTTATTAACACTTAATATCCAGATATATAATACATTTTTACTCATTTAGTGCCTATTTTATACAGATTTTCTAATATTTATGATACGCGTATTTGTGTAGTAAAGATTTTTGACACTGACGATGAGAATATCCCACGAGTTCGTTTTATCCAATGGGATATTAAGTGTCAAAGTTTTTTATTTACACAAAAATCAAAAGATCTTCACAAAATACGCACAAAAACGAGTACGAATGTATTTATTTACAGTATCTCAACTTTAAGGTGTTAATAATGCATTTCTTGCCTCTTTTGTTATAGGATTCCCAAAGTTAAAATTTCATTTTTTTTACTTTTGGGAAGTATTGTATTGGCAACGATGCATAACGTAGATATTTGTATTTCATCTCTCAGAAATTAAAAGCATTTCTATAAGTTTGTATTTTCAGGTTAATTTTGTTAAGGTTATGTTTTGTGTCATATAAAAGAAGTCGTTGAATTGCGATGTATTTTTTTGTCGAACTTATTAGAAAGAAAAACTTATTATCAGAGACACCTTGCATTATGACATTTTGACATACGAATATTTCTAAAGTTGTTTTAAGGTTAGAAATTAAAGCAAAAAGAATTTCCACTTTTTCTAAGATATTAGTGAATTTTTTATTTATTTATCTATCTTTTCATTATTTGAACACGTTTTCAAACTAATTTGTACTGAAGTTAAATTGAAATTCGAAATGTCAAACTGAACAAACATATTATGTAAATGACAAAAGATTATTATCTCTGCCTACTAGCTTTGATTTTCAATTTTTTAATTTAAAAATTTAACGTGCTTTGGAAATGTGCAGGTCGGGTTGCCTATCACTTTTATCAACAGGCGTCATCACTCGTGAATAACCCTGTATTAAATTATCAAAAACACTTTTTAAATATTATACAGCACAAGATTGTTTTATCCAGCCCATCATAAGATTTTGTACTCTACTCAAAAGATGGATTAGAAATTAAAAAACATGACGTTGCTGTGTTATATGCATTTTACATTGTTTTTGTGACCCTAATCGCATTCTGACGACCCTAATATTACACACTAACAAAAGTAGCATACCAACAACCAAATATGGACATACTATTATTAGTTTTTGAAAGAAGATATTAACCGCAAATATTTATTTGGCTTTCTTTTATAGATGTACAATATACATTGTAATAAAAGTAACACGAGGCATTTCAATTAGCAAATTTAATTATGTAAACATTCGAGCGCTTAATTTAATTCTCTAGAAAAACAAACTGAAAATGTCAATTTTTGTAAATTGAATTTGTAACAATAGATTTTAACCTTTGAAATTATAACAAACGTCGTTGTAATCGTATTTGACAGTCAAGCTTGTCAATTATTTATTCATCAGGAGTGCCAAAACCAGCTAAAAGTGTATTGTAACCTCAAGAACAAGAAAAGAGCTCCAATAAAAATATCCTACGCCCCATAAACTTTAAATTAAATTGCTTAAAATGCACTCATTATAATTTCATATTAAGTAAGCTTCTTACTATTTGTGTAGCTTCACGAGGAAAAAAGTTTTTATTATCAGAAGAATAATTTTCCATGGTAATGTTCTTTTATATCCTCTTTAAAGAATCCTCTTTAAAACAGACACAACATAATAATAATAATAATAATAATAATAATAATAATAACAACAACAACAACAACTAGGGGAGTCTTTCTTTTTAATATACACTCATTTGTGTGACTTAAATGAAGACAGGTTTTTTACTCAGTTATCTTTAAATACAGCGGTTAGCCGGAAAATCCGGAGTTTATCACTCGCTGATCATGTTCCGATGCGCAAGGACACTTGTTTCCATTATAAACCGTTTACAAAAAGTTAGAAAAAGGCCTACAATAAAAAGATCATAATGTATAATAGCGGCACCACTTTTAAGCGATTATCTGAATGGTATAATCTTGGTTATCGGGGTTATCTTGACGTTCTGTGTGTATATGAGACTTGTAAGAAAACCAGCAGCGGTAGCTCCCTTGAATGTGTATAAATAAACAGTTATAAGGGCCGTATTTAGCGATTTTGATTTTCTAATTTTGAATTTGTTTAAATTGAAAATTTAATACAAACAGTTTTTCAACAGGATTTTCCAAACCGGAAGTTTTGTTTTTAAAAAAGAAATAAAAGCGTCCGTTCATTAACCTTTTTGTGGAATTTTTAATTTAGAATTAACTTTGTGCTTTTTTATTATTAATTGTTATTATTATTATTATTATGGTACACAAACAGGAAACTGACCGACATTTATAACCTATTAATTTATTTTCTTAAAGCCTATATATATTTTTATCTTGATCTCTTCCGCTACTATCTCCTTGTAGTAGTAATTCTTTGACTATGAAATAAGAAAACAACCGCAACATAAATATAAACTACAAACGCACGCACACGCAAGAAATTTCTTCATTCTAAATTTAAAATTCAGAATAAAGATCTTTTGAAATGTAATACAATAAAAAAGGACGAACAGAAACAATACGTCTCTGGAATTTACAATTATGTGTTATCATCTTGGGTCGGGACTTCCTCCCTGTGAACAAGCTCCTAGTATATTCCATAGAATGAGTAAATCATATCGCACGAGCCTACACACACATATACAAGTGTATTATTCTGAACTACTGTTTATATTAACACACCCTAAATTTAACAGTATCTTGTGGGTGGTATTGTGATAATTACCTTGCATGTCACCCTTGTGATTTCTGTTCGAGGCATTTTCTTTTGAAACATATCCTTGAAGATCGTTTAAATATTGTGTGGTGTAATTGTGCTGGTTTGCAATTATCGTTATTATTGTTGATGTTGTATTTAGTGTGTTAACCTTCTTGGATGATTATTGTTTATTAAAGATAGTAATCATGCAGAAAGAAGAAGGATATGTGTCGAGTGAATCAGAGGGTGAGTTATTCTCATTTTATTTTCCTCTCTGCAGCTTGTGTGTTAATTCAAAAAGGAAAAAGTTTCAATTTTTTTACATTACACAGTGGTGCATAATAATAGATTTTTGCACACACATACACACACACAGGAAGCTGCAATTTAACATTATCAAGTGACTTATAGCAAATCTAATTGCAACTTGAGACTTCATTAATTTCGTTCCGCAAAATTTAGTACAATTAGTTATGTTCTCTGCTATATTTTTAGGTTTATTAAAACCATCAAATTGGAATTTTTGCATTGAGTTGACTATACATCAAGAGTTGGTCTTAAAATAGTTTTGGCTATGACTGTCCGTGATCTTTTCTAATGAAAAGAATTCTGGACAAACAAATTAAACGCCCCCAAGTATTTTATTTATTATGTAGATAGACTTTCAAATGAAAGCGATTTTAAGCATTTAACTTTTCTGAGAATAAAATTTAATCTTTAACTATCGTACCGTACTAGATAGTCGTTTTTTAGTTTTGGTCTCTCTTGAATGTAATCAATATGACATACGGTGTGTGATTTTGTGTTTCTAGTGAGATGGCAAGTATTTCTAGATTCATCTTTATCTTTTTTTTCCATTAATTTTAATAATTTATTTGATACCGCGTGCCAAACTATCTTTCCCCTGCTGAATTTAAGATGTTTAGAATAATCCAATTTTACTAGAAAATGGCACAGTCTAGAGGAAAAATGCAACAGCAACCTTTTTTGCCAAATCGATTGCTAATTTGGAAAATAGAGGGATTTTTAATTTTCCAGTGGCGTAACGATTTTCTTTAGGATAGGGGTTAGCCCTCCCTGCAATTCCCCGCCTCTGATGAAGATATCAGACACAAAACTAAGTAGAATAATAGACACCCAAAAAGTAACAAACATATAGAAGATTTCGCCCCAATATCTCACCTTGTTCATGAAATATCGAAAAAACAAGAGATTAGAGTTTCTGACACAATTTCTTTCTTTACTAAGTTTTCCATTATAAGTTTCCCCAAGTGGTAGCACTGTATATCATTATGAACTTCTTAGACGATCGGCAGAAAACGCCAATGTCCCTAATAAATGCAAAGGTAGCAATTTTAAAAGCATCCCCTTCACTGTCGGTAGCACGTAATTGTAATTACTCTTCATTGACGCAACTATTATTGGTGTTGAGACAAGATAACTATTATTTTTTTGCGAAAATTGATATATGGGAAAATCATCAACCATGAGATGTCGCTAGATTTCGTCAAAGTGTATCAAAATGGCAAAAGAAAATGTGATCATCAGATACAACGTTGCCAGAGCTGGCTATAAATTTCTAAATGTGAAGATTTATAACATCTTAGGATTGCTTGTGTCCACGGGCAAGCAACAAATGGTCACGGTGGCAGCATAATATCATTTTTTTTCTTTAAGCTTCACCACCTATTGATTTATGTTGATTAGTGCAATATTCCCCTACGACATTGTATCCGGTAACATCTGTAAAGTCCTGTCACTACAAACATTTCTTCTGTAATATTTTGGGTAAAGTTTAGCTTCTAAAAGTCTTGAACAATAATTGTTTATAAATATGGATAGATTTCGATATTTTAGACATTACATGTCATTTTGACATATAAACTGGCAACTATATGACATAATTTGATGACAGGTGTCTGATCTTAACTTAACCTAATTTTTTTGCTCTCCGTTTTGAGAGAGATTGCGACGTTGGTGGATTTTTAAATAAAAAATCTCATTAAGAAGCAAAATGTTGCTAACCAAATGTGCAGACTCTGTAAGTAGATGAGCTCATTTCATGTGTAAAGGGCCTCAGTGCCTGCTTATGTTTAGTTGCATTCTCCATTGTTGGTATTGATATTGAAAATTGCAGCATCAACGCCAATAGAGAGTCAAGCTTTAATAAAACTTTAATGATTTTTTAAATTTCTATTTTCACTAATTCATCGGAGAAAATCCAAATAAGTATTTCCCACCTATTTCCCACCACAGTCTTCTACGGCTTACCGTTTGATACAATCTAAATTAATAATTGTAAATATGACCTCTGGTACTTGTTTGAGCTTGCTATTTTAGGAGAATTGACAACTTTTGATTCGTATCTGCTAATTAATTATAATCATCAAAGATATTTCAGAAATGTTTAGCACAATGTTGTAATAGCACAAACAGAAATTCTTTAAAATACCTGTTTATAGTCAAAAACTGACAATTAACTATTGTCACCGGTCGCATCAGTGTTGTAAACCTGACGAATTCGAATACAACCAAGATTATGCTGTAGTAAGGCAAATCATATGGGGGAAAATCGACTAAGAGATGGGGCTAGATTTTGTCAAAATGGCGGAAGAAGGAATGATCATCAGCTACAACCAATGTTGCCAGACTGGCTATAAATCTTCAAATCTGAAGATTTATAACATTTATTATGATTTTTGACGAAATGTTTTATTTTGTACCTGATTATCACCCACAAACTAGGTTTTTACGTGGACACCAGCATTGTTTTGCACTATTTTATCTGCTATTTACATAATCTGTTGGTATTGTTGTGGTAGTATCTCGTATGATATATTAAATTATAAAATAATAATAAAAAATAACAAGTGAATGAGTAATTATAATAATAATGCATCAAAAACTTCAACTGCGAAAACGTTATAAATTGCTAACGTTTCTGAACTACATATAAATCCAGCTTAATCTGAAGGTACTTTTGAGAGGGGGGGGGGCATTAAAGGGCTATTAGTGACGTCACTGAATAACATTTTAAATTAAATTTATTTTTACACTAAAAATTATTTTATGATGCTCTTTCGTACTCGATATAAAAAATCAAAGAATTTGAAAAATTGGAAAGGTTCATTTGCTACACTGTCCTCAATGGTCAGCAGCGTCGCTAATAGTATATAAAACTTTTGTATTTTACGTAGACGCTCGCCACAAAATTTGGCCCACTACCGAGCTTGGCCTTTCACCAGGTTGCTTGCGGGTGGGCCACCACAGGACTCCACTCTGCAGCAGGCCACCAGGCTTCGACTTTCACCTGGCCCACGCCAAGCTCTGCCCTGCAGAATCGGGCTTTACCCGACAATAGACCATCATCTACGTTGGCTCAGAGTTACAATTTGTGCTTCACACTATCATTTGCAGTTGCCCAAAATCAAACCTCGCCCTTCACATCAAATTCGATTTTTACTTACCTATGGTGACCCAAAATTGAACTTTTCCCTCCACCAGGCCACCTGTGGTCACTTAAAGTTGATTTTTGCTTTTCACCAGATCTGCAGCGCAGCGACCCAAAATTGGTTTTTCGCCTCCTGTAATGGCTTGAAATTAGGATTTACCTGGCCACCTGTGGTGGCTCAAAATTGAACTTCGCCTTTTAACAGGACACCTGCGGTGATCCAAATTTGATCTTTACCCTTCATCAACCACCTGCTACCTTTTCCTCACAATCACCTGCAGCGGCCCAAAATTAAACTTTGCTTTGTAACAGGCCATCCACAGTGCTCCGCCATTGGGTTTTATTTTCTACCAGACTGTCTGCAAAGTCTCAAGTTCAAGATTAAGTATATTTGTCAATAATACTACAGGAATATGAGTGTCACGTTAATAATACACATCAATCTGGAAATTTCATAGGTAACTATTAACATCTTTATTTGGCTATTTTCATCGATAGAGTATACTTCATACTCTTGTCAGATAATGATGAAACAGTTGTAGGTCTCAAATACGTTCACGTTTAGGATTCTATTCAGGTAAATGCTACAGTTTCGTTTGCGTCAAATGTGAATCTTCCTTTATGATTTAATTTTGAAATTTAAAATTGATTTTAAGTTTGTTATAAAAACGCAAGCTATTCGCACGAGTTTCAAAATACCATAGTCAGATAGTCAAATCGAGAAATACTTGACATTTGCAAATTTAAAAAGTATCTGGCAGTAAATGACGGCGTGTTGCCACCATCAACTAACTGACATTGACAATTAACGATGCAGAAAGGTTATATAGGTATATTATTTGTCAACAATTGTCAAAAATGAATGTCATTCAAACATTACATATTAAACAATGCTAAATCTTCAGTTACAATTATGTTATGAAAATAGATATATATATATAGATATATATATATATACTCCGTTCACGATGTTTTTGGGTCGTAATAGGCCATGTTTTCATTTTGTTAGGTTGGAAGTGGTTTTCTTTTTTTTGAAAATTGCCGTACCTGCGTCTGTATTTGGTGCCGTTGCACGATCAAAAATTTTGCATAAACGTTTGCTACTGTTAGTATTGCTTTGTTAAAAAGAGATCAAATCTTTCTTATATTCTGCATCTGTTAATGTCAATTAAGAAGAATGTCAAACATAAAACATTAATTTATAAATATATATAAATAGAAATTTTCGTGACGCAATCTTTTAGCGTAATCGATTTACAGATTTACAAAAAAAAGTCAACAACGTCAGGTCAAACTGTCATAAAATCATAACCTTAAAGTACATTAAGCGTCAATAAGATTTTACAAGCCGAGTTAATAGATAAACATCCCGGTTTCCAATACTCAAACTCATTCTGCCACAGCTATATACGACCCACAAACATCGTGAACGGATTATACTTAATAGAGAGGAATGCAGGTATCATCGACTTGACAGAAGAATGATAAAACTTATAGTTTTGATGCATATCATATAGTATTACATTGCTAATAGGTATTTAGATAGATGAACAAACGCTCTTTTTACAGTATTAACACTAATATTTTTATCACGTCTGACATTTGAGGTTATATTGAAGTTACATACGGTTATTAGTATTATGCGTTCACAGTTTCTTTTGCGTGAGGTTTGGCCATGGAGACTTTCAGTTTTTCAGTTTAAACTGGTCTTACATGTATGGTTAGGCTTTTTAAACGATTCTAGGTTATCTTGCACAACAGAACACCTACAAATACAATGTTGTCATTTTTATATAAAATAGAATTAACATCTTTAGTAATTTTTATGGCTTCAGTTTAGTAAGTTATTATTATTATTATTACCTCTAATAACAGAAACAATATAAAATTGTTATGGGAATAATCTGTTTGCAATAAGACATCCTAACTGTTTAAATATTCTTATTTCAAATAGGCAGTAGATTTGGCAACGAAATTCTATGTGCAGTGACAGTAATTAGTTCTGAGGTTATCCAAGCTGTACAACGCAATAACAATTAAAATATCTATTATGTACAACCTAACAAAAAAGATTCGTGGCCAATCCTCATACAAAAAACTGTGAACGCATAATAAATACAACACTTACGTCTTGCACTGCAGTTAATCGATTTAAATTTGCGTCAAAAAGCGTCATCATAATTTTTAAATGTGTAACGCCGCTTTGCAAATTACGGGTCATAAATCTAACAATGCTGCTGAAAAACCAAAGTAATACATGTTTATTATTCAAAAACCTGAAAATTAAACAAGAGAGAATTATAGTCCTCTTTTTGATCTTTACTTTGTTGCCGATTTTACGTCATTCGGTTTAGAAAACTTTTTACTACTTCGGAAATTCGAAGGCAAAATACTACCTCAAAATGATTAGGGAAATTCCGGCGGTCCATAAATTCTCTACTGAACTAGAATCCGGTTAAATCATTTCCGCCTACCAACTATAATAAATGTATAATAATAACATGCTTTATCTTGTTATTACCATCATTACGATTAAACTTTTACACTTTTTTTTCGTTATAACAGACTTGGTTTTTGCTTAATTTCCTTTCTAGTTGTTATTTGTTAAACACCGTTAGATTATTGTGAACAAAAGACAACACTAGTAGAATATCCGTGCGGGATAATCGTATTTGTTTTATTATATTTATCCTTATTTATTTATTAATAGATTATTGTTGAAAGTTATCTTGAGGGAATAATAAAAGAATAATAATTCAATATATCATTCATTGTTTATTTACAAAAGAATATTAATAAAATCCATTTTTAATCTTTAGTATTTTCCGGTATTCATTTATGTTTGACTAATAACGTCTGAATACAATTTTGATGTGTAATGAAGATGACTTGCACAAAAATCCAAATAATATTCCTATGTGAAAGTATAACAAAAATATTATTATTGTACGTTCTATTAAGCCACAAATATTTGTTTATATCCGTGATAAAGTGCATTTATGTTTAGACTATGGGCTTCGTTTATTCCGGATGAGAAATACCATCATTATTATTCATAACTTAATGAAATTAACCAGGGAAAAACAGAACGTATTTTTCCAGATAATATTTGTGTATAAATGTTTACGTTGTTTATACGATGGCATAATATGTAACAATCTTGCGTTTTACTTCCCATTTTATTTATTTTTCTTCTTGGATTTTAGTATTTTAATTCTTGCTGACCTTTCTTCTGTCAATAACATTCACAGTTCTGAATTTGTCTTGTCTACAGAGAAATCGAAAACGATTACAAATCACGTGACCATGAAATTTACTGCTGGTTAGGCAACACATCTTCCACTATTCGTAGCTCTGTTGTAATAAAATAATATAGTTTTCCAGTGACGTGTTGCTGGATATAAGATGAAACTGCGTTAAATCTAATTTGCTTCGATTAACTCACAAAAAGCAGATTTAGTCTGGTTTTAACAAAAAAAATTCCTTTTGCATTTTTCCCGTAGAATCCATTCATTAACAGAAATTAAGCCTACTTTGTCATATAACTTTTTTCCCTAAAGTGCGTCTTTTTCGAAATACAGGATATCAAGGTTTACTTAAAAACAAGAAATTTCAACAGTCTGTATCTTCAAGACAGCATACTTTAGGAAAAAGAGCTATAGGACAAAGAAGGCTTAATGCGATGCGAATAATTGCAATATTTCGAAAAAATTCAATTTTAATAGAAAATGATGCATTCTACGAGAAAAGTACAAGAGTAACCTTTTTTGTCGAATTTTTCGAAAAGATTTTTTAATTTTCTAGTGGCGTAACAATTTTCTTTAGGGTAGGGGGGCTAGCCCTTCCCCTAACTCGCTGCCTCTGATGAAGATACATAAAACTACTTAAAAGAGTAGACACCGAGTAACAAGCATGTAAAAAATTCTATCCTGATATCTCACTTTGTTGTTGAAATATTGAAAAAACAAGAAATTTTAAATGAAACTGTGACTCGGAAATGGTGCATTTGCAAATACATGTTTATGGGAGCTTTTTTACTTATTTTCATGAGTACTACACGCCCTTAGAGTTTTCAGCACTATTTGGTTAACACCCTGTATATTTTGTTCCTTACTCTTGGGATCAAAGTGGATTCTAACTCTGATATTTTCAAAACCTTTAGTGTGGTTGAGAAGGAACCATCTAAATCGCTTTAGCCCTCTTAATATTGCATCTTTAGTAAGTATCAATGCAGGTGGTAACATTCCTGATAGCCAGTCAATACCCTCAAATATGTTTTAAAAAAATGAAACTGGAGAAATGTCTCCAGAAATTGTGAACTAGAACATAGTCATTTCCAAAACTACATCATTTCAAAATTGTAATTTTACTTTCTAGTAATTAGAAAAAACCCTTTACTGGGATTTGAACCTGGGTCTTTAAGGTGATAGCAAGAGACCTAAAGCCGCTTGTATAACAAGACGTTGGCGACCGCAATTGTTCAACAGTACAAAATGTAGCGTAACAGCCAAATTTCCTGATACAGTACTGGGGAGATAGTATTTCCCCAAAAAAAACGAAACAGCACGTCGCGCTGCCAAAGAAGATACCCCCGAACTGATACGGATAAGACCACAGGATATTAAAAACGAAGTCTCTAGAATGATTAGACAGAGATGGAAATCTAGTTGGGATCAGATTTATATGTAGGCGCCACCGCATTTAAATATTATATAGAAAAGAATATACAAAAAGTTGACAGAAATTTATTCCGACCAGTAGTCTCCAGATTTGGAGATTTATAGCCAGCTCTGGCTAATGATCACCCTGTTGACGAAGCTCAGTGCCATCTCTGGTTGATAATTTTCCTCTATAGTGATCTTGCAATAGTCTCAACTCTTAATCAGCTAAATCTTCCAAATGCAAAAGTATCATATCATATCCCATAAAGGAAAAATGCTTGATATCTAGAAAATTACCCAGAATGACACAACCTTCAGAACGAATATCTATAAACAAAGAGTACGTATTAATGTATTTTAGGTTAATACAGGATGTCTCAAAATAACACCGACAACCATTTAACCACTGATTCTGGGGAACAAATGATGACGATTCATCGAAAAAAAGTTAGGTAAAAAGTTTCTCATTTTTGAGTTATAAGCTGTGAAAGTCAACACAATTTTTCTTGATTTTTTAATTGCGTCTCGCTGAATCCATCGATTGTAATGAAATTTGGAATGTTGGCTTGTATAGTTAAGATGATCTTTTTCCTTAACTATCGATGAAATTAATAATTTGGAACAGAGTTTTACAAGCACACCTCTTTTTGAAGGCCTAGAACTGTTTCCACGGGTAAGATTTTAAAATTTGAGCACTATTATTTAAAGTTTCACTTCTTCTGCAAGAAGACGTAAAAGAATTTGTTTCATTTCCATGGCAATGCAATTTACTTTACTCCTGACGAAATTAGTAACGATTTTTCAATCATTCAAAAAAGCTCAATTTTCTCGAAAACGGTTGAGTTTACGAAAGAATTGCAAGAGGCGAATCTTCTTGCAGAAGAAGTGAACTTTTAAATAATAGTGCTCAAATTTTAAACTTTTAACCATAGAAACAGTTCTAGGCCTTCAAAGAGAGATGTGCTTGTAAACACTGTGTTCCAGATTATTAATTTCATCGATAGTTCAGGAAAAAGATCATCTTAACTACACAAGTACACTTATACAAAGCTACATATGATGAGTGGTTTTAAGGTGCGAGAATGCTTTGGAATATTTTCTTACTTGTACTGTTTGCACAACCGAGCACGGCGAGTTCACGAACCAACGCAAACCGTCTGTCTCAGTTGTGATTGCCAGGCAAACACGCCAATACATGTACTACAACACTAAGTGAGACACCAGAATCACAAGAAATCCGTTCACACGACGAGAGTCCGCTTAATTGGGGTGTTTATTGAGCTTACTCAAAAACACCTTTATGTAACGTAGCTAAAATAAAAAGAGTTACTCGCCAACGCAGACGCCCAATGTAGCTATTAGGTTTGCATACGCTTTGCAAACCAAGTCTTGTACCTACTATTCAGCTTATGAAGGCAAGTTCAAGTATTACGTCGATGACACGTATTAGTTTGTGGTGTGATACTGGAGGTTGCGCAAACCTGCAAATCATAGTATTGACCGCCATTGCCTGAACTGATCGCTCATATTAAATAGGTTAGGTTTTGTATATTTGAACAAATTATTTGACAGGCAATAAATTGTCAAATAGACAAATACTGATTGACAGTCTAGTTTGCATTATTAACCTGGCGGTTAAATTTGTATACCTAATGGTATCTCATAGCCGCATCGCATTGCGTCGGTTCCAGGCTTTGCTCGGTCGCACGGTGTGCCCTTTGAGTCTGCCGGTACAAACTGTTCAATGAAATAACAAATAAAGAGAATTTGTTTGATTGACTAAAGTAATACGTTATAATGGCGGTTATTGTAATAAAAAATTGAGAAAAACTTTTTCAATTATAAAGATTTTTGAGTTTATTTAACGGCATTATTTCAATTAATAAAATGTGTAAGAACTAATTGATGAAAACGAAATCCTGACGAAGTAATGGGAACGAAGACATCGTAACCGAAATAATTCGGTTATGGTTAGAACAAAACCGAATAGTATATTTTTCGTTTTGAGCCCCCTTATAAAAGTGCAATGCATAGGTGCAATGTGAGAAACTGTTGTTCGATCTTTTATCTCGTATCTATCCCCTCCCCCCTTAAAGGCTCTCATTGGTTCTCCGACACTGAAACCCTGAAATTATCCGTGTTAATGGAACTGAGAAATTGGCAACCCTAAGTACATTTCACTGAATTTTTTTTCCTTCTCTTCTTGTAAACTTATAATCATTTTTCTTGAGCTGAGCCGATTTTAATTTTCTTTGATGGGAAAGAGTGAGAATCTTATACCCTTTAAATGATGTATCGCACATGGGGTAGTGCCATTTAAAATCTTGGGGGGGTGAAAGTTTCCCAACTGATTAGAAAAGGTTATTAAATGTCCCCCTCCAAAACAAAATCGACGCGTTTTAGCGATTTTTTTATAATTTTACTAATTAAAGATTTTAAAATGATAATAATAATATAATAGAATAAATAATAATATAAATAATGTCGATTTTTTTCTATATTTTAGTATTAGAGACTTAACGACATACAATACATCAACTTAGTTTTAAATGTTTACTTTCATTTGATCCATCAGGTTCTTTCCCTCCGAAACCAATAAATTCAGAATTTACACAATATTTGTTGCTTTTTTTTATTATGATTTCCACAAATAAATTAAACATGCTAATTTGTTATATTTAATTTAATTATACCAAGATAAAATACAGATAAAAACAGTTCATAAATTAAAATAAGAACAATCTATTTTTTATTTACTTTTTGCAAATGGTGAGGCCATAAATGCATGCTGTGAAAATATAGGTCATTGAGATAATATATTACAATAGGTACCTACCACATTTTATTTTAATTTTATCTTTTATTAATTAATTTCTAAAAGCTTTATTTTAAGTTTATCAATCGTTGACTAAATTTCTACAGAAATTTTGATGAGATATAAAATTATCTGATAACAGATAAAATAAACGCAACAGTGACTTTAAATATCTTACAAAGTAACTCACTTTTTTAGCTGTTATTTCCATTTAGTAAGAGTAAAATTAAATTAGCTAATTAAAAAGTTACTTTTCACTCTTATGATTTTTCTCTTTTGACAGATTAAATAAGAACAGAAATAGGTACATAGAGAAAAACTTGAATATTAATGTGTATCCTACATAAATGCATTACACTACAAAATTAAAATGTACTCATAAAATCTCTTTTTGTCTTTCCCAGAACCCATAGCAAAACGAGCAGATATGGACGACATTCTCATAATATCAGTGAAACAAAGTTCAGCTGCCACACTATGGGTCGATTATTTTAATTCATACTTCCAACATATTTGTAAGCAGGCCAATCGGAAACCTTTCAAGTTAGTAAACGATAATAATAACTTTTTAATATTCCTTGAATTTTTAATTTTCTTTTTTATAGAATTTATCACTTGGGTGCAGAAGAGGTTATTGAGACAAATACAGATATAAGGTTCATGCAAGAACGTGCGTACGGTGTAAAATTGCAATTAATAGTTGTGTGTCCAAGCCTTTTAGAACACATCGCGTGGAATCCCGCATCTGCTTCCAAATTAGGAAAACTAATTATACCAGACAGGACTTTAGCTTTACTTTTAGGAGTTTCCGATGAAGATCTTACTGATGTACATAAAACTGGTAATTATACAATACTATTACAAAATGCAACCCAACACCATAAATGTTTTTTCATCAGCTCTATCAACATATTCACAATGGCAGCGTTTAAGTGTAGGATTAGATCAAGATGAGAATTTTAGCAAAGAATTCTTAGGGACTGCTGTTAGTATTTTATCAAGAGTATGGAAACAACAAACTTCTGTAACACCTCAACAAAAATCATTATTTTCTGTATTACCAAAGAAAGTTCGTCAGGTATTTTTTGTTGAACAAAAAAATTTAACTTTTACGAAAAGCATTTTATATTTTAGGGACATAGCAGTGTAGTTATTATTCTTACTCATCCATTACAACGTGAAGACATTGTAAAAGTTTCAATTGAAAGAAACAATGAAATAATGGAAGTGAAATCTGTAAAAAGGCGTAATCCTTACACTTTAAAAATAACCATACCAGAATGTTGCACAGAAGTGTCGGCTATTGTTCATATATTAGTAGAAAAAAATGGCAGCATCATTGGCAGTAGTCCAATCAAGTGTGAGAGCCGCCTCAGAGAACTCGAGCAGATTTTACGCTCTAGCGAAAATCCAGTGGAATTTATGTGTCAGGTAAAAAGCCTTTGATAAGTGTTTTGAAAATAATGAATCAATACTGCATTGGACTTTCTTGTTACACATTAAAAATGATACTAACACCTTGATTAAAATTTATTTTTTGCTTTACAGGCATTAGGTTTTAGTCCTGCTAATAAAGATCATATGGATAATTGTTTAGTGTATTCATTTCAGAAGAACATGCCTCCAAATTTTAATTTACTTTTTAGTCAGTCATATGGATCTTACGCTTCAAGCATATATGCACAAAGAGAAGGTACATTCTTCATTACCTAATTAGATTTTTTTTCTTTAATAAAAACATTTAATAATGATCTAGGTCTTGAAGAATATCCAACATTATTACATTTTGCTGCCAGATATGGTTTAGAAAAATTATCAGTGCAACTGCTAGATTGTCCTGGTGGGGATGTTGCATGTGACATAAGAAACTCGTGTGATCTAACACCAGCAGAAATGGCACAAGCTGCAGGACATCAAGATTTGGCACATATTTTAAGCGGTTATATGGTAAGTACTTACATTATAATCAATCAGACCAAATCAAACGTTCAATTATATTTTTATTTTAGAAAATGAATGAAGTTAAGAATGTTTATGAGAAACTCAAAGAAATGAGTTTACAATCCAAAACAGTAGACGAAGGTAAATAAATAAAACAGACATGAAAAGTAGATAAAACATTATTTTTAAATTTTAGCGGAGGAAGACGAGACAGGTTATTTAACACCAAGACAATTAGACTCAACCTACAAAAGATGCCCAACACCAAAACCTTTTAATCCAAATTATCCATCACCAAGTTATGAGCCATCACCCACAGCTGGTTATATGTCAATGAACAGTGTTCCAGGTAATTTGTGAATTTATTTATTAAATAAATGAAATAAAAGAATTCTTAATAATTACAGTTAAACCAAATGCAGAAGTTACTCAGCCTTCGCATATCTCACATAAAAATACTCCAAAAATGACATTGAATCTTAACAACCCCAGTGCTTCTCACAGAGAATCACACGAAAGGCAACCGAGCCCATTGAATTCTCAAAAGAATTTTGAAGTTTGTGAAGATAAGGTACAAAAGGAATTGTTAGAAATTATAAACGATTTTAAAAATAATGTTCATTCAATATCACAAGTTGAAAAGTTAGTAGAAGAATGGAAAAATCGTAATGATGTACAGAAATCATTTAAAGAAAAACAAGAGCAACTGAATGAAATGAGACTGAGATATGAAAGAATCCAACAAGAAATAAAGAATAGCACAAAGAAGGCAACGCCATTTGAAAGAGTTAAAAAGTTATTCTTTAAAGGAAAGCCAAAAGAAGAAATGAAAATTGAAATTCCCGTTTTAACATCGTCTACACTTCACACACCAACTTCCAGCATTTCCTGTACACCAACTCAATCTCAAAGGCCTATTAGTAGTCTGAGTTTACATAGTACCTCAAGTAAGTTTTTGAATGGAAACGACACCTATTAAGTCTTAAAAATTCATTAAAACATAATTTTGATTATGATTCTTCAAGTAAAATATTATTGAAATTCAAATGTTTCTTTTCACGCACGAAAACAGCGAGATTTATAATGGCCGCCGTGTGACGTCACTTGGTAGATAAAACAGAATAAAAGGATACTCAAACAGAAATATCCAATATAAACCGAATCTACTCTAAATTCATAGACCCTTCTACAACTATCACTGACAAAAAAGTAAAAGTAATTATTATTACCTGCTAACATTCATGAAAAACAAATGGAAAACAAAGATTTGACATAATGACATAACCTTACACAGCAATGTCAATTTGTAGATGACGGAAGCAAAATAAAAACAAAATAAAGGGATGGGAATCGTATCAAATGACGTCACACCAATCAAAATAGTATTTGCGGCCACGCGAAGTTTTTTTTTTATATTTCTTCATATTTTCATTTCTAATTTTAAACAATTATATTTGGATATGTTCAACAAACTTCTATAGGAGTCGTTACTGAATTTGTGAAGTCTTTTTGATATCTCTTCGGGAACATGGTCAAAACGGCCGCGGAAATTTGAAAATTGTTGAAAACTGTTGCTCGAATTCAGTAACAAAACGGAGTTTGTTGTAGTTATGCTTTGCTTCCCCAGATGTTTTTAACTTTAATTTTAGTAATCTAAGTATCTCAAACAATACAAAAACGACAAATATTTTTTAATTTCAAATTTTTGCATATTCATTTTAATGGTATTTACACAAAATTGCTGCAGGTTCTGGATCTTCTGGAAGAATGAGTACCATAAGTGGATGTAGTATGGGAGATAGCGGTACTCACTCAGATCATGAAGAAAGAAAGGTAAGCAATTCTTAAAGTATATTGCTTGTATTGATAAATAAAATATTTTGCTTTCCAGAATATTTTAACCAATTCAGTCGACGATGATTTTAGAAATGATTTAAACAAAGCTATAATCAATTTAAATTATACTGTTCCACCACCACCAAGACCATTTAATCCTGTGAAAGTAATGACAAAAAATAAAGCATTTCCAACAATCGAGGTATGATCATAATATAATTCGGTTTTGCAGTGACTGTAATCTTTAATTATTTCCAGGAACGACCTCCTCAACCTATTCCACGTCCGACTGCTTCTACTTCCGATATGTATTATATTGAATTTCCACCTTCAGGTTTACCAGTTCAAGGTAAAAGCAAATTTTATTGCATTTAGAAATCATACCTTAATATGTTTAATTTCAATTTTTAGATTTCAACAATTCCAAGACTGCCAATAATTACTCAGGATCAAGACCCAACAATCAGTCAGTCCATATAGATATTCCCAATAAACAATCTCATGCAAAAGAACAAATGAATCAAACTTATATGAACTTACAGGGTAGTACAACATATACTGAACAAACTAAAGATTCAGATTCCGATGATTTCCATGAATACATGAATTATACTCCACCAACAACTAATATAAATAAATCAAGTTCATAGTAAAAGTATATTTAAAAATTAAGTATTAATCGATAATGTATGTTTATTTTGATGTCGTATTCCGTGAGCACTATGAATGTATGTTGCTAAAGTGTAATTTTTTTATTTATTCTCTCTTATAATACCCACAGTTAAATTATTCAATATTTTGAATATCTCTATTTCTTGATGTAATTTTTATATTTTGTACAATTTTAATTAAATATAAGCTAGTATTATAATGAATTTTTAAATCAAGTTATGGTCAGTTAAAAGAGGGGTTTCTTTGCATTTCATGTAGATTTAGTTGGACCAGCATATTATTGTATGTATGAAAAATAACTAGATGGCATTCGAAGAGTGGAGTAGACTATGATCGTTAGTTTAGACACAACCAAGAAAACGACAATTGCGCAAGTGACATTTGTGTTATTTTAACTTAACCTAACCAACAACCTCGACGGGAAAATTAACGTAGTTTTTTTCTTAGATTTTTAAACAAAACTTTACAATAAGCACTGAAGATCTTTGCCACTTACATCAAGACACTTTTGAACGCGCCTCTTTTAAGCCCATTAAAAGCATTTTGAAGAATCCGAGAAAAATTATTCAGTTCCACACAATTTTCAGATATTTGACTGGTAATTTCTTAAGATTGTTTACCAGTGTTTTCAAAATAAGAGTTTTTCAAATACAGCCACACAAAGAAATCTAAAATAATCAAATTGCAGGAAAATGAACGATATAGTATTTGAGTAGGTATTCTTGCTTATTAATGTATTATCAAAAAACTCTTAAAAATCGAATTATGTCATATGCCTTGCTGTTGAAAGAATCCTTGCTGTAACTCTTCATCATCCAGCTGATCAATAACCTGTTGGAGAATTTCATTATATCTTTGTGCAGTAAGAACACCTTGGAAAAATGTAGGTCGTATCAACCTACAGCGACTCACACCTATCCAGATGCCTATTTTTTTTTGATGTAATGTAGTTTTGACAAAAACATATGATTGACATACCCTGAGAGATAGAACCAGGTTTTGTCAGAGAAGAAACTTCTATCTAACATCACCATTATGGAAATTCGATGGAGCACAACTCATGAAAGATAGTTAATTTATAAAGATACATGTTTAAATCCTTTTTTAAAATAAATTGGCACGTGCCACAAGCCATATTAGTTTGCTTGGAAGTTCTTCGAATTTAAGAATAGAATATTTCCACTAGCTTTTTACTTTAGTTCCAGTATGAAAGTAACATTTGGTAACATTCTAAAATGTATGCTTTTTGTTGAGTTGTAAATGACTTTTAAAAAAAAACTGTAAATTAATTAATAAATTATCTAATTATTACTCAACTCTCTCAGTAATCAAATTTGAAGTCAACTTTCTAATTTAAAATTTGAAATTGGTCACTTGCTCGGCTGTGTCTAAAGTACCCTCCTCACGTAATGTACAGCCACGGCCTACCCTACTTGGAAATTTTAACGATTGCTCGTGATTTATTTACCGGAACCAACATATGAGCGGGAGATTTCAAGCTCTGCTTATTTCTCTAAGTTTATACTTGTACAAAAGCTTCTTGGACAATCAGACACCTGCAGAAACTCTTAAACGTAACCCTCTTGCACTTCTGTGATCCTGGTGGCAAATGAACATAAAATCTTTCGAGCCTTCAGAGAATCTCGCAAAATTCGCGGAGAAAGTTTTTCGATTCCTCATTAGGATTGGTCGCATTCAGGAGACGAACATGCTCCGTAGCAGCGGTTGGTAAAACGTCTACTGAATACAGCGCTACCTGGGTGATACTTTGGGAGCAGCTAGGTAGCGGCCTCAATGTTCAGGAGCGCTTTAAAACATCCTCTACTTTGCTACATTCTCAACGTGATCACTGCTTGCTTCTGGTTAACAAAAAATAAATACCACGTGATCGCGTCCAGGTGCCGCGAATTTTCAATTAAAAAAATGGATCATGATTATTTTTTATTAAATAATAATGATATATTAACGATAACTTTACTAAATAGTATGTTTCGGAAAGAAGTTTTACAAAACTTTTATTTTTAGTATTTATAATGTATTAAAAATATTAAAATATCAAAAATTCTTAAATGTGTTAAAGTAAATTATTTTTTTATTTGCTCATTCTTAACAATTTTAATTTTTAAAGCGGAAGTTAATAAATAGCACAAATTATTGTTTTAGAAAGGGATTTAAAAAATAGAAAATAAATCTAGGGTTTGATATTTTATTTATATTTATTTGATTTGATTTATAAATGAAACTTTAATTAAAATAATAGGTTTATAGATCAATAAAAAAAAATATTACTAGCAGTGTATCAGTACAAAGCAATAAGTTTACAAAATCAAAAAGGTGTCTAAGTAAAAATATTTTTTTAACATGAGATATCAGCAAATAACGCGGGAAAAATAAAGCAAATGTTATTGGTGAATACTTTGAACTTCTTTTCCTTCATTTAAAGTTACTCCAAGGTCATACTTGGCTCAACTCCCGATTCAGTAGACGTAGCAGAATCCGCTTCCGCTCCATCTGAGCGGCTCCGTAGCTATTTCGTCTCCTGAATACGACCATTACATGAGTTGCAAGAGGGTGTTGTGGAGCAGGGGATTTAAAACGACAGTTGGCAGCAGCTTAAAAACCACTAAGGTTTCTACTGGTAATAATGAGAGATTATGTAAGTTTTCTTGCTCTTTATTCGAAGTTGATACTTACGTTAAAGCTTCTTAGGTAATCATACAGCTGCAGAAAGTTTTAAAGCGTACCCTCCTACACTTCTGTGATCCTGGTGGCAAATGAACAAAACTCTTTCAGCCTTCAGAGAATTTCGCAAAATTCGCGGAGATACTTTCTCGATTCCTCATTAGGATTACATAAGCTGCAAGAGGGTGTTGTAGAGCAGCGGATTCGAAACAAAAGTTGGCAGCAGCTTAAAACTGACAGAGTTTTGATTGGTAACACTACGAGATTATGCAAGTTTTCTTGCTCTTTATTCGAAGTTATACTTACGTAAAGCTTCTTAGATAATCATACAGCTGCAGAAAGTT